>JAODAL010007100.1:0-128014 GCA_025379985.1 Phyllomedusa bahiana
GCCGCAACTTCCAATTTGCAGGGAAAGCGTCCTGCCCAGCCAGTAGTGTGGCATCAGAGCGGTGTGTTCAGTGCGCGCGGGGTCATTGTTACCCCAAGAGAACCCGCTGTGTCCACGGGAATGTGGAACGACTGACCTTTGTCAAAATGAATCAGGCGTGGATCGGCCAGGATTTCCCCACACCAATGCCTTAGGCGTCAGACTACATCAGCCATGACGCCTCACCCAAACTGTGAGAAATGAGTCTGGGTTCAAACTACCTGCCTCAGCCACTATTCTGATGCCGCCACCCGACTGATGCCACACATCTGCTGACAGTTTCTCCATCTGCCTCCCACCATCTTTACCAGGGACTGGTATTGCCACCCACCTCCACACTCTGTCATTGTGCCACTCTATGACCTCATGCTGCTGCTGCTGGTGCTGGTGCCGTGACATCCACACTGTGTCATTGTGCCACTCTCTGACCTCATGCTGCTGCTGCTGTTGTTGCTGCTGCGGTCACCTACACACTGTGTCATTGTGCCACTCTCTGACCTCATGCTGTTGCTCCTGCCACCGTCACCTCCACTCTCTGTCATTGTGCCACTCTGTGGCCTACTCCAGTTTTTGCCACCTCCAGAATGTCATTGTGCCACTGTCTGACCTCATGCTGCTGCCACCGTCACCTCCACTCTCTGTCATTGTGCCACTCTGTGGCCTACTACTGTTTTGCCACCTCCAGAATGTCATTGTGCCACTGTCTGTCCTCATGCTCCTGCCGCCATCACCTCCACTCCCTGTCATTGTGCCACTCTGTGGCAAATTACTGTTTTGCCACCTCCAGAATGTCATTGTGCCACTGCCTGACCTCATGCTGCTGCTGTGGCTGCTGCTGTGCCCTCCACTCCCTGTCATTGTGCCACTCTGTGGCCTACTCCTGTTTTTGCCCCCTCCTCACTGTGTCATTGTGCCACTGTCTGACCTCTTGCTGCTGCTGCTGTTGATGCCGTCAACTCCACACTGTGTCATTGTGCCACTTTGCGGCTTACTCCAGTTTTGGACACCTCCAGAATGTCATTGTGCCACTGTCTGACCTCATGCTGCTGTGGCTGCCGCCGTCACCTCCACACTCTGTCACTGATGTTGAAACCTGAGCTCTCAGCTTGTTTTTTTCCAGCTGTCGCTGCCATGACTTTATCAGGCTACATTCCCCCTTCAATTTTTTGGTCAGTTTTGCCAGTTTTGTCAGGAAATTTGGCGAAGTGAGCGAACCGAATTTTTGAGAAATTCGCCCATCTCTAAATATAATTAATTGGGCAAAGACTCAAAAGTCCAGCAGTCTACACTGGTATTAAATACAGGAGACTATGCGATCCAGACAGATGCTCATTTGAAGTTGAACCTTTGAACACCAACCATATGACTGTAACTGTTATTGAAAATCATATGACGGTAATGGTATTAATCAGAACACCAGAGAAGCCCTATGTGGTCATTTGATACATTCCTCCCAACAGGTCCAGCATAAACTATTAACTGCGTCTTATTGTGTTTGGTTCTCAATAGTCTGATAAAATAAGCATTACTTACATTAGTTTCTTTTTATTGTTACAGGTATCAATGGAAATAGCTTTGAAAATGCAATTCTGGGATTTTGTCATAGTCGTGTTGTTCAGTGGCATGTTTCAAGTGTAGGGGTGCAAGATGAAACCAATACATAACAGCTCAGCGGCCACACAAACAGATACAAACTGGGAAATGGAGATATGGTGACGCTCTTTCCAATGACTGGTGAAAGTATTTCTATAGAAATGAGTAATCAAGGTAATTCAACTTTATTCTGCATAAAAATTTAATAAAAAATAGAAATGGTTACATTTGCAGCATTATTGTGCATATTGGATTTTCAATAGTCACTGACATACAGGACAAATAATAAGACTCATAGAACATTTCTAGGGAATGTAGAAATGCTCTGTGCTGTACAATTGCTGTTTCACTATACATTGTGTTCGATTGCACTGCCAAACAGTAGCATAGCTATAGGGGTGCAGAAGTTGCAGCTGGACCCAGGCCTGGTTCCTGTGGAAATTGAAATGTTCTCTTAGCCACTTCAGATAAAGCTATTTTATTATAATTGCATATTAATATTATAACTATAGATAGTGCTATCCTACTCTGTCAGTGAACTCTAGATGCAATGGTCAGTTATCACATAAGCTCCAACCAGTGCCTGAATATACAAAAAGCTATAAAACAAAGTTCTATTTATAAAGCTACTATATAATATTCATTCAATTACCAAAAAACACTGCTACACAAAAACAGAATCCCAAGGCTGATATTACTAATAATCCCACTAAGTTCAAATACCACCACACTACGACCACATATCAGCACCACATAGTGGCTGAATAATACAACCACATCATGAACACATATACATGTACTAGTACATCATACCATTACTGAATATAAACCATTATACCACAACCAATATTACCAGCCTACAGTGACTATACAGTGGTAGATATCAGTTGTACACAGTTGCTCTGCACATATAGAAGTTATTACAGCAAAGTTCCATCCAAGCACTCACAGGAGACATCTTCTCTGATGAGTTGTTCTCTTTCTTCTCCATCTGGCCCAGACCGCCATAACACCATCTCCTGGCCACAACTCTTTAATGTGGAATTCACCTAACAAACATCTTAGACTCCTTACTTTTCAAATACTTCCCTACCATTCCTACCTCTGTACAAACTCCCCATCTATAGCAACCTAAATGGTAATAATGACCCCCTTGTGCCTCTAGAAGTAAAAGTACCCCCAAATGGCTATGGGGCTTCCATTTGGGTGCACCAAGTTGTATTCTTGATTTGTTTCCTGCTTTAGGAGGTAGTTAAATCCCCCAATATAGTATATATTTAACCCCCCCCCAACTAGGTAGGCATATAGGTAGAAATGTATGTAGTTATATAGGCCCCATGAAGGTAGGTGGTTAGGTATCTGGGGCCCTTGTAGGTAGGAATATAGGCAACTGTTGCTAGGTATATAGACCCTCTGTATGTAGGTTGGTACAAAACCCCAGTAGGTAGGTGTATAGATCCCCAGTCGATAGATAGTTATAGAGGCCCCCAGTAGTAATGTATATAAGCCCCTAGTAAGTAGTTATATATACTCTTGGTAGGTAGATATAGTCCACTATAGGTAGGTAGATATAGCCCCCCTGCAGGTCAAGATAGCCTCCCTGCAGGGAGCTAGATATATCCCCCTGTAGGTAGGTATATATAGCCCCCCTGTAGGTACATATAGCCTCCTGTAGGTAAATATAGACCATCCAGTAGGTAAATACATCCCCCAGTAGGCAAATATAGCCGACTGTTGTTAGATATAGGTAGGTGTATTGTCTACTCCGGGAGCTAGCGTCCAGCGTAAATGGTGTGATGTCATCATACTGCTTATGATGGGACACTGCTCCCGCATCTCCTGGGCTAGAAGCCTTGGCTTCCAGCCTAAGAGACCCAGTGTTGCAGAAGGCGTGATGACACCACTGCATCACACCTCCTGCAACACAAATGTGTATTTACAGCACTCAATGAGCACTGTATATACAATTGTGAAGGCAGGGACTTCTCATTGGCGGTTCAGCTGCTAACTGTTTTTAAACAGCCGTACAGTGTTAGATGCTGACCACCAACCGGTTTTTCTGCGCCTGTTGAAACAGCCCTGGTCACACATAACGATGGGACCCTGTAAAAACGTATGCATCAGGGCCTAGGAGTTTCCAGTTATGCCCATAAGTCCAGTTGCGGATTCATATTCACTATTGAAGAAATGCCTATATCCTTTTATGGCAAAAAATCTCCAATATCAAATGACAATATAGTTAGTACGATTTAAAAAGACATATGTCCATCAAGTTCACCCAAGGGTGGGGTAAGATGTGAATGAAGGGCGGCCGATAGGGAATTTTAAGCTTAGTTTGCCCTACTAAAAAAGACTTGGAACCTGTAAGACAAGAACCAATCTGCCCTAAATGAATATTTAGGGCCACATGTATGAAAACTGTCTAGGTCTAAGACTTTCGTTGTTGCCCATAGCAACCAATCAAAGCACCCCTTTCATTTCATATAGTGGTCTGGAAAAATGAAAGGGGCGCTCTGATTGGTTGCTAGGGGCAACAAGTAAAGTCGTAGACCGAGACAGTTTTCATACAGATCCCCCTTACTTTCTGCTCCCAAAATTGCCATCAAACTGGATCTAGACATCTTATATGGCTAAATAAGTATTAGTATTATTTTGTTGTAAGTAGTTATCTAAGCCTTTCTTGAACCAGCAACTGTTCCTGCTGTGACCAGCTCCTCAGGCAGGCTATCCGACAGATTTACAGTTCTCATAGTGAAGAAGGCTTTTCCCCTCTGGAGATGGAATCCTTCTCTCTCTAGACGAAGGGAAATGTCCCTTTGTTTTGAGGGGGTTTTATAAGAAATAGCTTTTCCCCATACTTTTTTAGGGGCAATTTATATACTAATATAAATTAATCATATCCCCCCGGAGCCGTGTTTTCTCAAGACGAAATAGGTTTAATTCTTTTAACCATAACTAAGATGTTCTACTCCCTTTATTCATTTGGTTGCTTATCTTTGAACTTTCTCTAGCTTCATTACATCCTTTAGATAATCTGGAGCCCAGAAAAGGATATTCCAGATGCAGCCACACCAATGCTATGTACAGCGGTAATATTACATCTTTCTCCCACGAGTCCATGCCTCTTATAATACACTCCAATATCTTTCTTGCCTTAGAGGCAGCTGACATTGCATGCTGTTCTGTAGTCTATGATCTACAAGTACATCCGGATCCTTCTCAATGAGCAATTCTCCAAGTTTTTCTCCCCCTAGGACATATGATGCCTGTAGATTATTAAAACCCAGATGCAGAATCTTACATTTATCCACATTGAACCTTATTTGCTGGATGACCAAACACTCAGTGGGTCCAGGTCTGCCTGCAATTTACAAACATCTTGGTGTCATCTGCAAAAATAGAAACAGTGCTATCAATGCCCTCCCCCATATCATTAATAAATACATTGAACAAAAGAGGACCCAGTACATAGGCTTGGGGCACACCACTCACCACCAGGGACCACTCAGAGTAGGAATCATTTACCACCACTCTCTGAGTACGATCCAATAGCCAGTTTTTAATCCAGTTACACAATAGAATGTATTGTATAATAGATTGAACCCAAAAGATTTTAATTTACCCAATTGGTGCTTATGAGGGACAGTGTCAAACACCTTTGCTAAGTCTAAAAACACTATATCCACTATGTACTGCAGTATTTGAGGTACAGAACTCTATAATATAGACTGCAGCTAGTGATTTTTGTTCACATTGTGTTCCTATTTTCCACCCCAACCTCCACGAGCCATAGTTTTTTTTATTTTTCCATCTACATAAATGCATGAGGGCTTGATTTTGCAGGACAAGATGAACTTTTTAACAGTACTATAACACGTACTGGGGAATTTTGTGGGATGAAACATTAAGGCCTCGTTCACACGGCTTATTCTGGGACGGATTGGAGCCGTACTGCACGCAGTATTTGTGCTGCAGTACCGCTGGAATCCGTCCCAGTCATTATGGTAATCCACAGTTCTCATAGAGAACTGTGGATTCCGTCTCTTCTCCCCGCTCGGCGAATCCGCCGCGGGGGGAGAAAGTGACATTATTTACGGCGTGTACGCGCCGTGAATAATGAGTGTCTATGGGGCCGGCGAGCTGCCAGCCCCCCGCCCCACCCCCGCTGCACGGTTGCCAGCGTAATTGCAGGGCGAAATCCGGCCCTGCAATTACGCCAGCAATAAGCCGTGTGAACATTGCCTAAAAGCGCAATTGTGCCAGTTTTATGGGGTTTTGTTTTTATTGCGATTACTGTGCAGTATAGATGACATGTTATCTTTATTATGCAGGTTGGTATGATTCTACTAATACCAAATTGTCAGAGTTTTGGTTATGTTTTAGTGCTTTAAAAAATGTTTAAAACGTTTTTATTTTTTAAATTTGATTTAGTGTCATTTTCTGACACCTTTAAGTTTTTTTTCCCCTGTACGGACCTGACTTTTTGATCACTTTTTTTTATCACTTTTTTTCCTTTTTTCAGGGATGTCAAAGTTTTGGCAGTGTTTTTTTCTCCTACAGTGTTCACTGTATGGGATGAATATTGTTATATTTTACTAGATCGCACTTTTACAGATGCTTCAATACCAATTTTGTGTAACTTTAATTTTTTTTTAAATTTAACCTATGAAAGCTTGTGTACAAAAGCCGTAGTTAAGAACTGTTTTAACTCTGAAGGGAAGCAAAAACAGAACAACAATGAGTTTGGTAATAGTATTTATTTACCTTTGCCTACATGTTTAAAGCTCATAAAAAAAATGGGACTACCTTTGTAACCCACTGCGTCAAGTCCTCTATTGGGACAAGTAAAAAAAAAATTAAAAATAAAGAAGTAAAAAAAACATTAAAAACACAAACAAATTAGTAAAAACATGTAAAGCGCTCTTTTCCCATTGCAGACGCCAATTGCCCCCCCAAAAAAACACTGAAAATTTTTTAAAATTTTTTTTCCATTGCTCACAATAAAATGGGAAAAAGCGATAAAAAGTCATTAAAGCCAAAGTGATACCAATTAAAACAAAAGTTCGTTCCCCAACAAAAGCTCTTGAAGCTAATATGTGGAAAAAAAAAAAGTTATGTCATTAAAGATAGTGTTCATAATTTTTGTTTTTACACAATAAAAACACTTTTTTTTCAATGTACTCATGTACAAAAGGTTCGGAATAATTTCGAACCCCCGGAGAAAAATGACATGTCAGTTACTGCAACCCCTGTTAAAATTAAAGATAATAAACACTGCCAAGATTGCAGTATTTTCTTCACTCTGCCTTCCAAAAACCGTCTGAAACGGGAAAAAAAAAGCTTGCTCCCAAATGTTAAAAAATTTAAAAATCTCTATCTCACAAAAAACAATCCCCAAAACAGAAAAATAAAAAAGTTATAGCTTTTTTCAACTATGGCGATAAAAACATTTTTGAAGAAAAGTGTTTTTAATGTGTAAAAGCGTTAAAACATATATAGAAGAGATATAAATTGGTTATCACTGTAATCATGTCGACCTTCTGAGTTAACATCTCAATTATACTGCATGGAAACTGCTGTAAAAATTTTAAAATAAAAAAACATACCCAAAATTTCAAATGTATTTTAATTCATCCCGCCTCCCAAAATCATTGATATAAATTGATCAAAGTGTCATATGAACCCTAAAATGGTACCATTAATGGTAACATTAACACATCAAAATTCACAGAACAACAAAATAAATCACTTGAGAGTTTGGAAAAAAAAAAGTCCCCCTGTTACACACCAAAATCTAAAGTAAAAAATTTCCTTTTATTTTTATCCAAAAAAACTATTATTAAAAAAAAATAAAGTTTTTTATCATTGCCAAAAATGCTAATGAATACAGAGATATCTGTCCCTCACCGTGTCCCCTGTGTATCCCAATACAGGGGGTAACGTCCTGAAAAGAAACGGCCCCACCTCGGGGGCGCCCGATCAAATATTCTCATTACCCCTACCCAGATATCAAAAAGAGCTAATACCACTATTTTCACATATATTTTTTAAAAATTACGGAATTCAACGATGAAAAAATTTGTTTTTGGGTTTTTTGGTCGTACTCCTCTCAGTGAATATGGGGGGGGCCCTTGTTGGTCTAAAAAAGGGGTGAGGGGATGAGGAGGAGGAAGATGATGCAACATTTGTAGGTTCTTCATACTGGGATTCCCTGGGACCACCTACATTTCCATGCTGTCTTACCCAGCTTCTTCCCCATTCCATGATCAATAATTACCTCCCCCTCCCTCTTTAAATGACCACCCCCCTTTTAAACTTTTCTTGGTCAAATAATTTTCACTGTCTGAGAATTCTAGATCTGATGAAGTGATATCTGTCTCCTTTAGATCCCGTTCATAAAGATAGGTGAATGCCTTGCCCTCCTTGAATTCATTCAAATCTCGTATAAATTGTTTGTGTTTACGATCTTTTAAATTTTGAGTGCATTTTTCTACTGAATTTTTTAACATTATTTCACGCCTAGAGAACTCAGGATCTGTTCTCAATTTAACAGCTCTTTCAATTGTTTCCTTTAACTTATCCCCTGTCCTCTTTAGAATCAATCTCTCTTCTTCAAGAAGTATCTTCATCAAATTCAGTGGTGAACTCAGTAGTTCTTGCTCCCACTTTTTAATTAGTTGTGGGGATCTAGATCTCAGGGCAGGTGTTACTTGTGATCTTAACCCTCTAGGACAATATTCGCCCTAATATAATTCTCAAGACACATCCCCCAAAAAACAAGCCCTTGACCAGCTCCATAAACGATAAATAAAAAGGTTTTGGCAGTCAGACTATGATGACAGAAAAACGCAGTTTTTAACAAACGCATTTCTATTGTGTAAAAGTAGTAAAACATAAAAAAAATATAAAATTCATATTGTTGTAATTGTACTAACCTGCATAGTAAAGGTGTCATGTTATTTATACCATACGGTGAACGCTGTTAAAATGAAACCCCCAAAAAAACAATGGCAGAATTGATGGGTTTTGTTTTTACATTTTCACAGTCCAATGCTAAAATAATTATGAAACACCTGTTGGCCCAAAATGCACATTACACCCCTAGATGAAATCTATGAGGGGTGTTGATCCCAAAATATGGTGACTTCTGGACCTGTTCTGGTACTTTGGAGGCTTTGAAAATGCAGCCCACCACCCACCAAAACTTGCGTTCCAAAAGCCAAATGGCGCTCCCTCCATTGTACACCCTGCCATGAGCTCAAACATCAGTTTACATGCACATATAGGGTATTGCTAAACTTTATGTAACAAATTACAAATTCTGGGGTGTTTTTTTTACAGGATTCCTTGTACAACTAAAACTGTATATTATTGGAAAAAAATTATTTTTCCCATCTGTGGGGTCAATATACCGTATATACTCGAGTATAAGCCGACTCGAGTATAAAGCCGAGCAAAACCTATTTTTTGCCACAAAAACCGGAAAGCTTAGTTGACTAGAGTATAAGCTAGAGTGGAAAAACGCACAGCGGCTACTTGTGAATATTAAAAATAAAAACATATACCAATTAAAATTACATAGCAGTTAATGTCCCCATAGGCAGATATAGGCAGTTTATGCCCCCCATAGCATTTTAATGTTCCCCTAAGTCAAGTATAGCAGTTTAATGTCCCCCATAGGGCAGATATAGGCGTTAAAATGTCCCCCAAGCACGATATAGGTGGTATAGGCAGTATAAAGAATGTTCCCCATTAGGCATATTATAAGCATTATAGCATTTAATGTCCCCCTTAGCCAGGATAGGCATCTATATATCCCCTAGGCAGGCTATAGTCAGGTATAGTCCCCCTAGCAGTATAGGGGCCAGGCTATAGGCAGGTATGGGAAGCTATCAGGCAGGTATGGGGAGGCTATAGGCAGGTAATGGTGAAGGCCTATAGGCAGGTATGGGGAGGCTAATAGTCCCCTAGCAGTAAAGTGCAGGTAATGGGAAGCTATAGGTCCCCCTAGCCGATAGGCAGCTTTAGGTATGGATATGGGCAGGCTATAGCAGGCTATAGTTCCCCCTAGCAGTATAGAAGAAGGCTTAGGCAGTTAACGGGCAGCTATAGGTAGTTCGGCGGCAGGCTATAGGCATGAATAAGGCAGTCTATAGGCAGGTACGGGAGGGCAATAGGCAGTATGGCCAGGCTATAGGCAGGTATAGGCATGTATAGGAAGGCATAAGGCATGCATAGAACAGAGTTTTTTTAAAACAAACAAAATCACTTATCTGGCTCCCCGCCAGCTCCGCCTCCTTCGCTGTCCGGCCACCCCACGCGCTCCCATCCTTCCTCCTGCCAGCACAGGCTGTGAATGTCATCAGGCCGCGCACGCGAGCAGCATTATGACACACGCTGCCTGTGCCGGAAACTCCAGACGCCGCGAGTTCTTGGGGCCCGGGGCCCCCGGACCCAAATTTTTGGAGCGGGGAAAGCGCTCCCCTCCTCCCCGCAGGGGTTTATCCCTTCAACCTATAGGGCCCTCCGGAGGAGTCGCATATAGGTAAAGGGATCGCTGAAAAGTCCCCCAACCACAGCAGCGTCCGGACACGGTGCCTCCCCGGGCCCCTTCAGTTATAATGCGCCCCGGGGGCCCCATTTTTGCTGAAGCGTCCCTGCGGAAACCCGGGCCCCCCCCAATCGCAGCGCCCGGTCCCCGACAGTACCGAGTAAAAAGCCGAGGCGTTTTTTTTCAGCACATTTTTTTGTGCTAAAAAAACTGGGCTTATACCGAGTATATACGGTACTCACTGGGCCCCCTGGTATTTTTCGAAAGGGGTTGAAGTTTCCAAAATTAGACCTTTTAAAGGGGTTTTTATTAATTTTTTAAGCCTTCAGGGTTTTCCCCCAAAACCCCGTAAAGGCCCCTAAAAAAATCAAAAATAAAAATTTGAGATCAAAAAAATTCGGGGTTTGTTCCCCCCATTCTGGGGTTTTGTGGTCAAATAGGGCACTGGGGCCACATATCTTTAAAAAAGGGCAAAATCGCTAGAATTAATATTGAGTTGCAATTTTTTCCTGGAAAACATCTCCCTGTTTTCCCAGTAAAAGGTTTAAAAATTTTAAAAAAAACTGCAAAAAAAAAATTTAAAAACCCCCAAATTTTGCTCTAATTTCTGTGAAACCCCCTAAGGGAAAAAAAACTTCTAAAAAACTATTTTGAATTTTTGATGGGTACAGTTTTTTGAATTTCAGTCATGTTGGGGGGTTTTCACATATAGGCCCCTCAAAACCCCCCTTTTTCAGAACAGGGTTGGTTCCCCCAAAAAAAAATTTTGTTTCTAAAATTTATAAAAACCTAATGCGGTTAAAAAAAAAATAAAAAGACATTCAAAAGATGATGCCAACGTACAATAGACATATGGTATATGCTAGCTATAAAGTATTTTGTGTGGTAGAACTATCTTACATGCAGACATTTTTGAACTTTGAAAATGTCAAATTTGTTTTACATTTTCAAAACATTTTGATATTTTTCACAAATAAACAAGGACTGTATGGACCAAAATGTATTACAAACCTAAAGCACAATGGGCCACATGTATGAAAACTGTATAGGTGTAGAACTTTCTTTGTTGCCCATAGAACTTTGTTGCCCTTTTATTTTTCCAGTGCACTCTATGAAATCAAAGGTGCACTCTGATTGGTTGCTAGGGGCAACAAAGAGAGTTTCAGACAGATTTCGTACACGTAGCCCAGTGTGTCACGAGAAAAAAGTCTCTGAATCACATGGAGAGGTAAAAGTATCAAAAAGTTATTCCCACATAAAGTGACACATGTCAGATTAAAAAAATGGGGCTCTGTCAGGGAGGTTAAAACTGGCTACGACGGCAATGATTTAAGGTTTACGGATTTAATGAAAGGGGAACATAGCCAAGTTACAATTCAGTTCTGCCGATTGACGTGTGGCGTCAACTGACCTTTCATCTTCTACTATTTTATGGATGAGAGCAGCCTTCAAGAGAGAACACTTACAAGAAGGCATACTTACAAGGAGGCATAGCTTTAGGTTGTGATACAACACAGACCTTTTATAGAGTATTTATTAATAAGCTGGTTTTATTTCTCCTTTCCCCTCATTTGTAAAGATTATGCATAAAGCATCAACCCTTTTAATGCTACTTGGTATTTTTTGGGATTATAATCAAAAGAAAGCTTCCACCATGTGACATACATTCTGTGTTTTCCTACAGGCGTTTGGATATTTGGAAATTATAACGCTAAAGTAACAACTCTGAGATTTAAGAATGCAAGATGTGCAAAGGAAGAAGATTACTATGACGACTTCTTCGATGAAGCGTTTTCTCTTGAAGAAATAGAGACTAGAAAATCAGCACCAGATTCAGGTGACGCCTTTGAACCAGAAATTACTGACGAAGACTTAGACTACAATGAGAGGTTGGCTGAAATGTTCCATATTCGGTCATTTAGAAACAATACTGGAGTACCTGATGAAGGTGTGAATCTTACTGCTTTAGCCTTAGAAGATATGTTTGATGGTAATGATGAAAAAGCACAAGTTTCAGTTAATTCAACGGAGAGATATAACAACTATTCAACAAATACTGGGGTTTGGGGTAAGAATGAGGATAGGAGGACCTCAAGGAAGATATTTACTGAAATGAATAAAGTAAAGGGACTCTATGTTTTTGGGCAAGTGCCTTTTTGATCAGCGTGAAAAGATGAATAAAACAGAAGCGTTTGATGATGAGATTCTGTATAATAACACAGACTTGGAAACTGAATCTAGCAATGTTCTTCCAAATGATGATAGTGATGAAAACTCCACTTTTCCCTGAAGAATCCTTGTAGAGGAAAACATGGAAACAAACGATGCGGGGCAATGGCTAAACATTATAAAGTTAGAATGTGCCCAAAAAGACATGAACAACAATGTTGAAAATGTAATTGAAGATCAAAGTCCTCGGTCTAGTGATCTTCAGAAATCACATGATAAAGTTTTTTCACTGGAGAGACCAGAAGACATCACAGAGTTACCACAATTAGATAATGCCACAAGTGAAGAAACACAGAGCGAGGACAAAAACCAGGTAACATCAACTTATGACAGAAAGTCAGATGATCCAGGCAATGGAGGAAGCCAACTGACAACTATGGCATCCCCATCAGCAGTGGCCAACAATCTCCAAAACATCACGACCCCTACAACGACACACAACAGTTCACATAGTCAGACCCCTACAACTAGATCGGTTTCATCCCAAAACAGCATGGATGACTTTCATGATGCAGAACTTATAGAAATGTTTGGGTAAGTGAATTTGAGTTGTTTTTCTATATATTGCAGCAAAGCAATATGGCATTGTACTTTGGAAAATCACAGGTAAAGTCCCTACTGCGGGTAAGCTTTGCACTGTTCTGGTTTCAGCAATTAAAGCCTACTCAGTGTTTAATAAGTTGCTTAAAGGGGTTGTCCACTTAATATAATTATCATTTATAATGTATATAATTAGAAATTATACAATGTTCTAATATACATGTATTAAAAATTCTGCTTCTATGCCGCTTGCATACCAATGCAGTAGGCCCCTAGAAAAAAATGATACAGCCCACATTCCTGTCCATAGTAATGACTCTCATGGACTAACTGTATGGACATAACTGTGTTGTGACCACCACAAAAACATCAGGTGATCCCTGGTATCCAGGTAACAGTAGTTTATTAAAGAGCAGAACGTCTCCAGTATTATCACCTCCAGCAGCATCTTATCATGTGACCACCACACAGGTCATGTGACCCCCTGGTATCCAGGTAACAGTAGGTTATGGATGAGCAGAACTTCTCCAGTATTACTACATCCAGCAGCGTTTTATCCTGTGACCACCACACAGGTCATGTGACAGCTGGTATCCCGGTAACATTAGTTTATGTAGGAGCAGAACTTCTCCAGTATTACTACCTCCAGCAGCGTCTTATCCTGTGACCACCACACAGGTCATGTGACAGCTAGTATCCAGGTAACAGTAGATTATTGAGGGGCAGAACTTCTCCAGTATTACCACCTCCAGCAGCATCTTATCATGTGACCACCACACAGGTCATGTGACCCTGGTATCCAGGTTACAGCAGTGTATGGAGGAGCAGAAAGTCTCCACTATTACTACTTCCTGTGTCATCTTATCATGTAACCACCATCCAGGTCATGTGACCATGGCATCCAGGTAATAGTAGTGTATGGAGGAGCAGAAAGTCTCCAGTATTACTACCTCCTGTGTCATCTTATCATGTGACCACCACACAGGTCATGTGACTCCTGGTATTCAGGTAACAGTAGTGTATGGAGGAGCAGAACCTCTCCAGTATTATTACCTCCAGCAGCGTCTTATCATGTGACCACCACACACACATCAGGTGATCCCTGGTATCCAGGTAACAGTAGTGTATTGTAGTGTATAGAGAAGCAGAACTACTTCAGTATTACTTCCTTCAGCAGCGTCTTATCATGTCTGTCAGTGTCTATGAAGAAGACTAGTGTTGAGCCGAACAGTTCAGAAAAATGTTAGTTTGGCATGAACTTTACGTATTTTCCAAACCCGAGCCAAACCGAACTTTTGCCGCAAGTTCGGTAAAAAGTTTGTGTTCGGCACAGGCGTTCGGCGCCTTTTTCAGTCGCTTCCTTCAGTTTTGGTGGCCAGCCAATCATAGGAGGGGGCAGAAACATCACCAGCTAGGGTGTAGGGATCTCATTAGTGAAAAATCACATGCCCTTTTTGTGTAGTCATGATTTCCTGTTAGTCGCCTTTTCCCCGCTTGCTCTCTGTAGTAAAACCCCACGCTGCCGTGTCTGTGGTTTGCCAGCAGGCAAAAAACAACATTAATAGTGATTTCACACAGGAAAAATGTAGTAGATTTCTTGGGCGAAGGGGGGGGGGGGTGTCACTAAATTTGGAAAACGACACATCAAAGTTAGGGATTTTGTATGATATTGATAGAAAAATTTTGTTTATAATCCTATTTGTCGTCACAAATATAGACATTTAAGACCCCTTGATTTGCGTCGGGTTTTTCATTCGCCCATTTTCCCTATTGAAGAAAAAAATCTGTTATAATCCATTTGCCCGTTGCAAAGTATAGGCATTTTTGAACATGTTATTTGTGTCCCTTGGGGTACAGTTCTTCATAAGAGCGTGAACAAATCTTGACCTTTTTAATATTTATATTTTTGAACATAGAGCGAATTAGAGGTGGTAAGCGAGCAAGGAGGGGCATAGGACGTGGAGCTAGAGGTATTAGATAAGGCACTCCTTCCTGTGCTCCTGATAACACACAAGCGAGTACATCGTCAGTCGCAGGCCTGTCAGGCCTGTCATCGTTTGGTCGGTTCCCTGTGCGTCTTATTACTGAAGATCGGCGCCAATCCGTTCTTCAGTGGTTAACACACCCTTCATCCAGCAGTTATACCTCCTCTTCCTCTCAGTCAAGGGCACAAATGTCATCATTATCATCAGTCTAACCTGAAGGCCAAATGTCACCCAATAAACAGACCGCTCTAGATAATCCATATTCCGAAGAGCTCTTTGATGACACAATGCGGTTGCGGTCAGAGGCATTTCAAAAGATTAAGAGGTCAAAGAGGATGATTTTGTCTGCTTTGACGCCCAATCGATGATGCCCTCAGAGGAGGAGAAGGAAGCTGGACCGTTACCAGAAATATCAAGTGGTCAGCTGTACCTCACAGTTCCTGTGGCTTGAGGATGTAGACTGTCATGAAGAGGAAGTCACCTGTGATGATGATGACATTACAGATCCAATGTGGTGTTTTGAGCAACAACGGGCAAGCACATCATCAGTGGAGGAGGAGGATGATGGGGTAGTGTCAGTGCGGGTCCGGCCTCAGAAAGGGAGAGGGCGGTCGCACAAGTCCGCTGACATTAATATACCAACCATGGTCAGTGGTGACAGCAGAAACACTTCTACTAGGTTTTCACCATCAAAGAAGTCCAGGACCTGTGAAGCCTGGGCCTTTTTCAATTAAGCCTCAGATTCGCCGACCGACGTCATATGTTGGCTTTGCTTTCAACATGCCAGTAGAGGAAAGAATCTAAAGAATTTAACCACCACCAGCATGAACAGGCACATGCATGTAAAGCATGAATTGCTGTGGAAGAATCACTTGGAGAAAAAAGGCCACACAGGTCCTGGGCTTCTAACCACCATGACATCTTCTGCCTCTGCCACTTCCAAGCCCAAGCGGTCCTCTGCTGCCGATGTGCCAGAGCGGCATCGGCAAGCACCATCCCCAGTCCCAGACACTGTCGGCTGATTCCCACCACCATCAACATAGTATACACCTTCCCTTTCCACGAGTCTGACCTGCACGCTGTACAGCAGCCAGTCCACCAGCCAGCCTTCTGTATACCAGGTGTGGGAGCAGAATAAACGCTTTCACCCCAACCATCCCAAAGCCAAAAGCCTGCATTGCCAGGCTGTTGGCCTTGGAAATGTTGCCTTTCCGCCTGGTGGACACAGATGGGTTCCGCCACTTCATGGCCCTGGCATGCCCCCAATATCAGATGCCAAGCAGGCATTTCTTTGCCAGAAAAGCTGTCCCTGCCCTGGCCCGCCATGTTGCAGAAAAGATCTCCAGCGCGTTGGCTGCATCTGTGTCCACCAAAGTCCATCTTACTACAGACACATGGACTAGTAAGCACGGTCAAGGGCAAAATATCTCACTGACTGCTCACTGGGTGAGTTGGGTGGATGACAGTGCCTCTGGTGATGGGTCTTGGCGGACACTCTTCCACACTGCTGGAATGGAGCAGAGTCCAGATCCCCAACCTTGACGGGTAGCATCACGTGCCAAGAGAAACCAGGCCGTTCTGAAATTAATGTGTCTTGGAGACCATCAACACACAGGTCAAGAGCTGTGGACGGCTCTGCACACTCAGACCGACCGACCAGTGGCTGGGTGCTAAGAAACTGGCACCAGGCAATGTGTTGTGCGACAATGCGAGAAATCTCCTTGCAGTCCTTAGGATCAGTAGACTTACGCACATCCCTTGCCTGGCAAACGTCCTGAACCTGGTTGCGCAGAAATTTCTCAAGCGCTGCCATGTCTGAGCTCATGGTCTTAGCTCACACTTTCGGCGTTCACACCCTGCTTCGGCCCGACTGTCAGCGTTGCAGCGTCATCAAATTTTATTCGTAGTCCAAAAGGTCATTTTTGCTGGTTTTGGAGTCAGGCTACTGTAAAAGGGGTGCCAGGAGTGCCAATACGGCAGGACTCCTGTTAGGGGCCTTAAACAAAAAGAGGCCCAGTGATACGTTAAAAATAGGAACTAGTAATGGGTGGGGGCCCCATTTGATTTAGCTGCATGGGGCTCTGAAACGGTTAATAGATGACTGATGGCAGCCCTGGCTACCACTGCAACCCCTTTAACTACAGCCCTGCCAGCTGAACCTCCATGTTCCCCATTGGGATGTTCTTGCTGCCACCACATATATGACATGTTCTTGGGCCCTGGTGCAAATAATTTTAGTCTGTGAATTTTTTTCTGTGACTCTTAGAACCAAATTGTCTTCACTAAGTTGTTCCATGTATCCATTTTACTGTTATGGATGCTAATTGCAGCTTCTCCTCACCTGTATGGGTATAAAAATGAACCAGAACATATTCTTCAATTGACTTGAATGGGGTTCGAAGTTTGGTTCGAGTTCGACTTGAGCTTCGAACTGAACTTCTCAAAATTCAAGGTTCTACTCGAACTCAAACTTTTTAGGGTTCACTCATCTCTAAAGAAGACCCTGCACATTCTTCTCTCTGTCTCTTTGTACTATCTTTTACAGTTAGGTTATGTTCACATGGCGTATTGCGATGCGTACCGTATGTTACACAATATGCCGGGTGATTTAGAAGTACGTGCTGACCAGCATGGGGGTGCATTTCAGGCATATTGCAGTGCAATTACGCCAAAATACGCCCTGCAATTATGTCGTGTGAACATACCCTTATCTTTATTATAAACTATAGGACAAACTATAAATATTTGTGTTTTTTAACAGTGAACTTTGTTAACAACATGACAACTCCTAGATAAACAGCAGTAATGCCCGATTCACATCACGTTTCTTCCCCTTATTCATGGTATCTGTCGGAATACCATGAAAAATTTATCGCAATGGAAATCGCAGTGGTACTGTGGCGGAGCTATGGGGATAGAGCTATAGAGATCCGTAGGGAAAATGCCCTGCTGTCTAAAGAATTTTTCCTATTCACCTACCACATAGATATCATGTAAACCTACCGCTAACTGAATGTCAGGAGGTCACATGACTAACACCATGTTTACTCCATACAGTTACTCCATAGGGACTATTGCTGATTACTATCATTATGGACAGGAATGTGAGCTATAAAAATTTTTTGCTAGATAGGGGCCTCTTCTATTGGTCTACAAAAAAGTTTAGGATCAGAATTTTTATACATGTATTTTACACAATTGTGTAATTTCTTATATACATAATAAATAAAAACAATACTGTCAAGCGTGGAGCAGGTGGTACATCCACAGGGTCAGCTGCGAGTTTGCAGTAACCATGCTAGGATGCAGAGTCTAACGAGAGCCTTGGTCTTCACCCTTAACCCAATGGGGCTTGGACTTTGCTGCAGCATACTCCCAGGTTGCTATCCCTGACATTGTTGCTCGCAATGACAGCCAAGGTGCCTACGAGCAACCATCAGAGACATGGTCAGGGTGTAGACAAGCTTTCATATCAGGCGGAGTTCAAGCGGATTTGATACACAGGAAAACGGTTGGGGCAGGTGGCAGATGGAAAAAAGCTTTGCCCGCCATAGCCAATTTATTTATGGCGTGGTGGAAGGGTTATGCGCTGTATGGTTCTGGTAATCCCTTTGGAGACTGCATCTTGTGATATGGGCGCTACATTGATGACCTCTTGATTGTTTGGGGTCACGGTGTAGCATCCATACCCAAGTTTGTGGATTATCTCAATGATAATCTATGTAATCTGAAATTTACATAATCCTTCAATTCTGACAGAATATCTTTTCTGGATCTAGAATTGGAAGGGGATGGTAGGACTGGCAAGGTTTTTTCCAAACTGTTCAGGAAACCGCAATGTGGTAACACGTTATTACAGGCATCTAGTAATCATCCATTCCAATAGCGGTAATACCAACTAGGGAATACATTAGGGCCGGACGAGCCTGTACTAAGGACATTGATTTTTTGAAAGAAAAGAAAATTATAGACAATAGTTTAAAAAATCACGGTTATCCTAAACATCTATTGGATGAAGCATTTGATAAGGTGAAAAATAGAACACAATGTTCATTACTAGATACAAAAAAGACAAAAAAGCATAATATACAAAGTCACATAGTTTTTTCAACTCAGTATAGTAAAAACTTTATGGAAGTTAAAAGGGTATTTTTTAAAAATCTTCCTATTTTAAGACAAGATCCAGTATGGAAATGTATTATAGAAAAAGGAGTTAAATGTGTCTCTAATAGAAGAAAAACTTTGGCTAATGAGATATCATCTAGCGTTTTTATCAGTAATGTTAAGGATGAACTGGTTCAGCATTTGGGTTTTCTATCTTGCTGGGGACGGTTCGGGGGGATCCGCTGGCCACCGCAAGCGTTTGGTAGTTAAGTCCCCCGGGAACGGAATTAAGTAGCCCCGGGTTTTTTCACCGGGCCCCGCCGCAAAGGGGATGGACGCTGCGACGTGAGGTTACCCCTACGTGACTTGTTTTGCATTGGCGGCCGGGGTACAGGTGGTACAAAATCAAATCCAAAGGCGTAATGGGGGAAAACAGGAGAAGGTCAGGGCAGGGGGCAGAGGTTTGGTCAGAGGGGGGCAACGGTCGGGCAGGCGGAAACAGGCAAGGTAGGAAAGTGCGGAACGGACTGGTCTGATAACAATAGGGATCAGGCCCTCCAAAAACTCATTTAAAGCACACCAACAATCTGGCAGCGACTGGCTAGGGGCGAAACCCTTTAAAATAGAACAAACGTCCGGAAAACAACCAATTAAAGGGACAGGGCCCTTTAAATCTGAGTAAAGGTGTCGCGCGCGCGCTAGGGGCGGGCACGAGCACGGCAGTCGGAGGCCGGGAGCGCTTTCCAGGAGGGGGCCGGGTTTTAAAAAGAGGGCCGCGACCGCGGGCACAGGGGTGGGTGGGCGCCGCGATGCCATGCCGGGGCCCCCTGCGGGGAGGGACCGGCCGAGCGGAGGGGCCCCCCCGCGCCCCCCGTGACATTGTGGTAAAAAAGGTGAACATATGCAAAATAGTGATAAAGGTAAATTTTCCAAATGTGAAGGTTAAGCAATTTAAAATAAATAAATATGTAAATGTGGAGGATCATGTGTTTATTATTCTTATTTTATTTGAATAAAATGTACATAGGAAGTATGATTTGGAATGTAAAACAAAGAATAGCAGAACATTTGTTAGGTATTAAAAAGAAACGCACTTATCGGGTGTCACTCGACACTTTATTAAAATACAAAATTTTTTTTTCTTAAAATGTGGTTTTAAAGGGAATAAGCCCAAGAGGGGAGATTGGGGAAAAATTAACTACGGGAGGCATTTTGGTAAGGTTTAAAGAATTCCAAAAGGGGGTTTAAAACAAAATGCCTCTTTTATTTTAAATATTCAAATAAAAAATTTCATTTTAACAGCAAAAAAAAAAAATCCATTTTTAAAAATTCGCCGCAAAAGGTTCCCCCCGGGGAAAATCGGGTGGTTAAACCAAAGGAAACCCCCTTTCCGTGTTTTACTTTTTGGTTTTTTTTTGTTTTTTTGGAAAAAGGGGTGGTTTTAAAAAGGCCCTTGGATTTAAAAGGGCGTTTTTAAAGTATTGCCCCTTTTCCTTAGTTGTTTTTTTCAATAAATTTGGATTTTTATGATTTCCCGTTTTTTGGGAAAATTTTCCTCAAAAAAATTTTTTTGTTTTGGGGAGCCATGGGGTTTTTTGGGTTTTTTTGGTGCTTTTTTTTCGCAAAACGCCAACTTGCCCCTTTTTCCCAAAAAAAAACTTGGGGCCAAAAAAAATTCTCCGGAAACACCCTTAAAACCTTGCAATTGCTAATCCATGTGCTTCTTTTTGGCAAAACATTGATGATCATAATATAAATCCTTAAACGTGGATGTTCCTAAGAAGAATCATGCAGATATATCCAGTCAATACAAGACAATTGAGACTTTACAATGCAAAATAGTACATTTTATTTTGCAGAGTCCACAGCAGGACCAGTGTTCCTATGTTCCCTATGAGTGACCAGTTATGTGACCATTGAGGATGATTACATATAGAA
The DNA here is from genome assembly GCA_025379985.1 of Phyllomedusa bahiana. NCBI lineage: Eukaryota > Metazoa > Chordata > Amphibia > Anura > Hylidae > Phyllomedusa > Phyllomedusa bahiana. Next base: position 20,980 of record JAODAL010007100.1, read on the forward strand.
AGTATTAAAAGAGAGCAGCTATTAGCAAATAGTGATATAGAAGCCAAATGGGGGAGCTTTAAATATACTTTGGGGAAATTTATTGCAAAATATATTCCTATGGGTAACAAGTATAAGCGACTAAAACTAAAACCAACATGGCTTCTACCTTCTGTTAAGAGGGCAATAAACAATAAAAAAGGGCATTTAAAAAATATAAGTCAGAGGGGTCGGCATCAGCCTTTGAAAAATATAGAGAGCTCAATAAAATCTGTAAAAAAGTGATAAAAGCAGCTAAAATTCAAAATAAAAGGCAGGTGGCCAAGGACAGCAAGACTAACCCCAAGAAATTCTTTAAACATATAAATGCCAAAAAGCCAAAGTCAGAGCAAGTAGGACCCTTAAAAACCTGTGATGGGGAGCTGGTCACTGGTGACCAAGAGAAGGCAGAGGTACTAAATAGGTTCTTCAGCTCAGTATATACTATCAATGAGATAGTAGTTGATGGGGGTGGGCCAAGTGCAGATGTAGGTGGTGCCAGTACTGTTAATACATCATCTGCTATAATTAATTGGCTCAGTGTAGAAAAAGTCAAAGCCAAGTTAAATAAACTGAATGTGAACAAGGCTCCATGCCCTGATGCCATTCACCCAAGAGTTCTTAAAGAGCTCAGCTCTGTTATCGGTGTGCCCCTGTACATGATATTTAGAGATTCCCTGGTGACTGGTATATTACCAGGGGACTGGAGCAATGCAAATGTAGTTCCCATCTTCAAAAAAGGTTCCAAGTCTTGCCCAGGTAATTATAGACCAGTAAGTTTAACATCTGTTGTGGGAAAAATGTTTGAGGGGCTCATAAGGGACTATATACAGGAGTATGTTGACAAACACAATATTATTAGTGATTGCCAGCATGGATTTACTAAGGACAGAAGCTGTCAGACCAATCTGATCTGTTTTTATGAAAAGGTGAGTAGAAGTCTGGACAGCGGGGCAGCTGTGGATATTGTGTTTTTAGACTTTGCAAAGGCATTTGACACTGTCCCGCATAAGCGTTTGTTAGGTAAATTAGAATCCATTGGGTTAGAGATAACAGTGTGTAATTGGATTAAAAACTGGCTGTTGGATCATACTCAGAGAGTGGTGGTAAATGACTCCTACTCTGAGTGGTCCCCGGTTGTGAGTGGTGTGCCACAGGGCTCAGTATTGGGTCCTCTTTTATTTAATGTATTTATTAACGATATAGTGGAAGGGATCAATAGCACGGTTTTGATTTTTGCAGATGACACCAATCTATGCAGGGTAGTGCAGTCTATGGAAGATACTCCTAAGATGAACGCAGACCTGGACACACTGAGTGCTGGGGCAAACACTGGGCAAATGGGGTTCATTGTGGATAAATGTAAGGTTCTACATCTGGGAAGAAATAATCTACAGGCATCATATGTCCTAGGGGGAGAAAAACTTGGAGAATCGCTTGTTGAGAAAGATCTGGGCGTTCTTGTAGATCATAGACTACAGAACAGCATGCAATGTCAATCAGCTGCCTCTAGGGCAAGTAAGATAGTGGCATGTATTAAAAGAGGCATGGACTCGCGGGACAAGGATGTAATGCTACCGCTGTACAAAGCATTGGTGCGTCCTCACTTAGCATATGCTGTTCAGTTCTGGGCCCCAGTTTATAGAAGAGATGTAATGGAGCTAGAGAGAGTACAAAGACGAGCAACCAAACTTATAAGGGGAATGGAACATCTTAGTTATGAGGAGAGGTTAGTAGAATTTAACTTATTTAGTCTTGAGAAAAGACGGCTTCGGGGGGACATGATTAATTTATATATTTATATAAATGGTCCCTACAAAAAGTATGGGGAAAAATTCTTTCAAGTGAAGCCCCTTCAAAAGACAAGGGGACATTCCCTTCGACTAGAGAAAAAAGGATTCAATCTCCAGAGGAGAAGAGCGTTCTTCACTGTAAGAACTGTGAATCTGTGGAATAGCTTGCCTGAGGAACTGGTCACAGCAGGAACTGTAGAGAGTTTCAAGAAAGGCTTAGATACCTACCTGGAACTAAAGAATATTAATGCGTACGTAGCTATGTAAAATTCTGGATCCTGGCTGGTGGAGGCTCTGGGGTCATAGATAGGGTCCACTGGAGCAGATTGTTTCTTGCCTTGTGGGTTCCAGGGCATTAACCAGTAGAGAGGCTGGGCTTAAAGTCCTTGTCTCTCTCCCTCACCAACATTTTCCCCACCCTTGGTTGAACTTGATGGACACGTGTCTTCTTTCAACCGTACTAACTATGTAAAAAAAATTGGGAGGCACAAATGGCCTTCTAGTTAGGAAAGCTTTCTGTACAAGACACAACAAAATATTTAGGGCCACACGTATGAAAACTGTCTTGATCTAAGACTTTCCTTGTTGCCCATAGCAACCAATCAGAGTTCCCCATTTATTTCATATAGTGCTCTGGAAAAATCAAAGGGGCACTCTGGTTGCTATGGGCAACAAAGAAAGTCTTAGACCTAGACAGTTTTCATACATGTCCCCCATATTGTCTAAATAATGTCATGCTTCGGATTTATGTAAATGTAAAATTTGACTCAATGGTTTAGATACGGATTGGCCCAAATCGAATTTTGCCAAAATCGCCATCCCCCCAAAAAAAATTCGACTCTAACCCAAACCCTAAACTTCTAAGGGTTAATTTACCATTCCCAGATGCCTTTGGTACCCCCTTGCTCCCAGTGCAGCCTTACTTCCTGTCCTATTTTTAATGATGTCAAGACTGGAAGTTAAGTCACACCAGGAGTGAAGAGGGACCAGGGGCATCAGGGAATGGTAAATTAAACCTTAAAAGCAAGTAAAAAAAACCCTAACCCTAATCCTAGACACAGGTTAGGGTTATAGATAATTTTAGAACTACAGAAAAAATTTGGGTTCAGGATATCCTGAACCCAAATTTTTCACAAGGTAGGTTGAACCAGTTTCACACTGAACAAGAAACTGTTTAAGCAACACTTCTCATTAAATCTACTTTTTCTTCCATAGCACTCATGTATTTGAAGATATCATCAAAAATATATTTCTTAAGGAAGAAAGTGATGAAACAGATGCTAAAAAGAACAAAAACATCATATTTAATGAAACTATAAAGGATAATCTTGAGGAGCTTCAAAATCGATCACATACAATTACAAGTAATGTGACAGTAGAAAAACACAATCATAGTGTTAAAGAAAAAGTGTCTTACAGAAGGATGGAAATATTTCAAGTTGCCCAAAGTACAAACCAAACATCGGTTGCTACATATCTCAAAAGGAAAAAGAGAGTGGGGAAAGGAAAAAGAACTGCAGCGAACAATAGCCAAAGCAATGTACGCAGTTATATGAAAAATGGGACCTCATTTGATGAACACTTGGTGCAAAATAATTCTTTACACAGCGATGGAATTAATGGGACATTTACTCCAAGAGGGCTTAGTCCAAGGAGGGGTTTTAACCCCCCGAAATTTTTTAAAACCCCCAGGGGATAAATTTAATGAACGAAAAATCCAAAATTTTTGTTTTTTGGGTTTTCCAAAAGGGAAAGGGAAGGAAAAAATTTTGGCAGAGTATGATCAGGGAAAAGGATTGTCTACTGACGAAGGTAAAAGCAAACCCCAATATATGATATATGAAGAGCCATATAAGATAAATACAGAGGATGATGTAAACCGTTACACTAACCCAGATAAGATAGTAGAAAATTTCATGCGAACATCAAAAGGAAAACAAAAAAAAATTTACTTATTGCGCGGGAAGGAATTTAAAATGGGCCCTATACGGGGGGGGCCCAAAGGGTTTTGGGTACATATCCACACTAATTTTTATTCATAACTGTTTGACTGTAATTGGCCCTAGGGGAAATGTTGTATCCCAACTTGTTTTGTTTCAAAATTTAAAATTCATGCTTTGAGCATTTAAAAATTTCAGGGTTTTTGTGGCTAGAGGGGGGGTTTCCCGGGGAAATCAAAAAAAGTTTTCAAATTGTTTGCCATATCTAAGTCTTTTTTCCCAACCCCCCCTTGTGATTTTTAAACTGTGCAAATTTTCTGCTGTCCTGTGGTGAAAGCCCCCCTTCTTGTGTTGAGCAGCACCCAATTTTCCTTTTTTAAAAAGTTTTTTTTCCCCCTTTCCCTTTTTAAAACCCCAAAACCAGAGGATCTTTACCTCTCTTTCCCATTTCGTTAAAAACTTTTTTCCTACCCTTATGCCCGGGGGTTTCCCTTCTACTCTTCTCCTAACAATTTTTGGCCTGGGTAAAAATCATACCCTTCACATCCCTTTTAGAAAACACCTTACTTTTGTTTGAAACGGGAAAAATTTTAAACTCTATGCTTTCCTTATATCAAAATACAAAAACCCTTTTGGGGAAAAAAATTTATTTTAAATTTCCCTTTCCAAAACCATCCCATTTGCCCCCCACGAATGTATTTTTAAATTAATCACAGTCAATATCTCAAAAACTCTCACCAATTTGTGTTTGGCCTCTCCCTTTGGAAAACCCTTTGACTCCTTCCCTTTTTTTTAACCCTTTACATAAAAAGCCCTAAACCTTTTCCTCTGCTGCCTCCACCTAAAAAAAAATTTTTTTCTTTAACCCCCCTCAGCCCTTTAAAACCTTTGATCCCAAACAAAAAAAAAAAAAGTCCATGCGTTGTTATCTTCCCCTTTAGACAACTGCAATACCCCTTTTTTAAGCCCTTCCCCCTTAGAAACTCTTCCCCCTTTCCAAATTTAAAAAAAACAAAACAGTCCCTCCTATTTTTTTCAGGCGGAAAAGGGGGGCCACTTCGTTTTTATTCCCCAGTTTTTGTAAATCATAAAAAAAAACCCACAGAAAAAATATAAAACCCTTTGGGAAATTTTTGGTTTATATAAAATAAAAATTTTAAATGAAAATTACTGAAAAAAAACCCTAAAAAATTTCCCCAAAAAATTGGGCCCAAAATTAAACTGCCCTAATCATGGGGAACCCGCCCCAAATTAAAAGGGGGGACCACCCCCGGGAAACCTTATTTAAAACCCTTTTAAATTGCCCTAGTGATAGTACCTTCCCCATACCCCCCTTTATGCTACAACTACAGTGTGAAATTGCCACCTAGACTAAAAACCATCCGTCACCACACCCCAACAGATATATATCCCAAGGTACCCTCTGTCCCGCGTTTTTCCCCCAAACGGTAGAGGGGGGTTATCAGGGAAAAATAAATTTAAAAAAAGGGGGGGGGGTTTGGGGGAAACTTTTACTATAAGAAATCTAAAGTTTTTAACCAAATATATACAAACAATAAAATCCCAAGGTTTCCCCAAGAACTAAAAATCCCTTTAAAACAGGGAAATGCATTGAAAGGGAATTTTACATATAAAATTTCGTGGGGAAATAAAATTTTCCGCCCCTTTTGGGTATATAGGTGAGCAAAAAGATGGGGGGAACTTCTCAAAATCAAAAGGAAAAAGCCCAAGGAGGGAAAAAAGGTGGAATGCGGGGCCCCGGTTTTGGGATGGTTTTTCGGAAACGCTCCCATAGAGGAGAAATAAGGGTTTAAAAAAACAGGGTTTGTCCAACTCAGGATCAACAGGGCCAGGTGGACACGGGAAAGAGGAGTCCTTACCCGCCCCGGAAAAGAGTAGAATGAAAGACATCGCCCGGGGGGGGAACGCCCAAAAAAAGGCACCCAAAAAAAAAAAAAACAACAAAAAGTTGTTGCAAAACCCCCCAAAAGAAAAGCAGGACGAACCCAACCCCATTTTTTTTTGCTTTATGAGATGGTTATATGTTTAAAAGCATTACAATCCACCCCAAAAATGTGAGTAAAAAAAGTTTTAAATTGCTTTGGGCTGCCATTTAAAAAGCAGCAAAAATAATTAGCCCGGTTTTAAAGGCAATAAAAATATTTAAAATTTTGAATGTCCCAAAAAATTAAATAAAAAAATTAGAAAAGTTTGGAAACCCAGGGAAAAAATTTTGCAGGAGAAAAATGAATGGCCCCAAAGATAGAGAGTCATTAATTCCATTTGGGGTTTGTAGCTTTTTTTAAACGGAAGATCCAAAATCCCCTTCCCTCTGGGTATTTTCTTCCCCCAAAACCCCCCTTTCCCTTGGGAAAAAGGAGGGGAAAATTTTCCCAAACCACCGAGAATGTTTTTAGATAAGGGGCTGCCCTTTTGTTTAAAATTTATATGTCTTGCCAACGGAAAGTATTACGGTATTCCTAATTTTCCCCCAGGTGTTCCAAATCCCCCCGCCTAAATTCCCGGAAGTTTTACCCACATACATCTTGGGGCCCCAGGGGGCAGGGGGGGCCTGGTAAATGCCCCCCTTGTTTTAAAAATTTAAGCTTATAAAAATTTTTAAAATTTATTTGACCCTGTCAGTAAATTCACCCCCTTTTGGACTTCTTTTTAAACTGATATGGAAGGGCAGGTTTACCCCTTTCCGGGCCCCTTTAAATTTCCCTGTCCCTTTTGGGTTTGAAACCCAAATTTGGCCCGGAGGTTGTTGGTTGTCGAAAAATGACTCTGAACCAAAACCCGGTCCCTAATATTCTTGCCTCCCCTTTGGTACGTAATACTGGGGTAATTTTTAAAAACAATTCCTTCAAATTGTGGATTTGTGTTAAAAATTGGCCAAAAATTTAAAGATTTTAACTTGCTAATCTGGCTAAAAGCTTTAAATTCATATTTTTCCCTATGTTCCTAACCTTCTCCTTTGGGTTTTTTTATGGGCTTTTTTTTGGCTGTAATGGGACCCAGACCGATAAAGGGTATTGAGGTGATTGATATGCTTCTGTGAAAATATGCCCCGGTGGGTATCCCCCCTCCGGAATCTCGTTCTTAAATTTCAGTTTCCTTCTTAAAAGTCCCCTTAGGATGAAAGTTCCCTTCTTTACACGCTTAAACTGTCCCTTTGGTATACTTTCTTTTTAATGTGGGAAAACGGTTGATGATACCCCAATTTGGGGGGACTTTTTCCTGCTGAGGGGTTCCCGGTTTCCCAAGGTCGTCATCGGGGCGGTTTTCCCGGGCCCTTAGAGTTCAAGACGCCAATAAACCCCAATTTCCATTTTTTATGTATGATGATGTAAACCCTGAGTCCAAATGCCCATTAATATTAAGTTTCTGGAAAAAACAGATAAAAAAGCCCCTCCACTGAGCCCTTTCCAAAAAAATCAGGATGTCATTAAATCCCGCCCCCAATAGGCGATGGGGTTTTGGGGCCCTCCCGGGAAGGTCATCAGAGAAAGACCCCTTGGTTTTTGCTTCCCCACATGGAAAAAGTTAAAATTACGAGGGGCAAAGGGGCCCCCCTTACCCGTCCCCCTGAGCGGGGGGGTTTGCACCGACCATCAAACAGAAAGAAATTTTTGTTGTCAAAATGAAATGCCCCTATTTGGTACAAATAAAAAATTATGTGTTTGTAAAAAAATCCCTTTCTATTTTAAGAAAGAACCCACCGCTCGTGCCCTTATTTTGGGGGAAAGGGAACTATAAAGGGCCTCGACGCCCTATACTGCATAGCCCAATAGGGGGTCAATCCCCCAAATTAAACCAATTTTAAAAGGGAGGTCTGTTGTATCTCTAAACAAAGGGGGGAAGTGTTTGTTAAACCAAAACGGTGCTAGAATACGTCTCCAAAAACAGATTTAATATTTTGTGTAAGATTTTTTGGGGATCCCCGCCCACTATGGGGCGACCATTTTTAAAAGGAAACAAGGCCCTTGTGGACCTTGGTATTTTTTTCCGGAAAGAATGGGGGAAATGGGGGGGCCGACGGTAACAGGAACATAAATTCCGTTTATTTTTTGTTCAGGGGAATAAAGGGTTCCTTAAGGATTATTTCCAATTCTGCCCAAAATTTCCGATTTGGGGGTTCATTTGGCAGGTTTCAAAACCCAACCTACTTTTTAAAATCTCTAAAACACTTTATTGGAAAAATCATCGAAATTTGGGGGGGATGACTGTATTCCCCCCCTTATTTGAGGGCTTAAAAACCAATGGTTTCAATCCTGCTCGGGGTTTTTCAGTCCCAAAAATATTGGTTTTTAGATAGTTTGTATATCTTTTTTTTTTTTTTATTATTATCCTACTGTCTTGTAATTTTTCTTTAGGTCACAAACAATTTTGACAAAAAGTTCGTTTGTTATTCTTTTTTTTGGGGTTTGGCATTTTATACTTCGGGGTTCTTAAATCAAAAAAAGGGCCCTTTTGCCCTTTATATTTTTCTCCCTCCTCCCAATAGTTCTTTTCCAATTTTTCTAAAATCTTGAAACTAAAGGGGGATCAATGCCCCATTCGGGAGCATTGTCCTTTTTGTTTAATTTTGGGAAAAATTTTTTTTCCTTTTAAGATTTCGGGCAAAGAGTTTGGGATGCCCCTTTCCCCCAATTTAAATTTTAATTCGTGAGTTATTAGGTACAAATGACAACCCTTTTTTAAAATATTTTAATTTCGTGGGTTGTGAGGGCTCTATGAGCCCGATTGATGATTTAAATTATTATTCTCCCCAAGATTTTACTTTGTTTGTAATATTCTTTCAAAAAAAAGAGGGGGGGTCGGGGTGCCTTGCCTGTGATGTGATGCAGATTGAGTTGATGAGTACCCCCCAAATATCTGCTTTTGGGCCTCCATTGGATTTAATTTTTTTTCCCCCTGTTGTTTCCTCTTTTTTGTTTTTTTTTTGGGTTTCCAAATTGGGGATTTATTGTTGGGGAAACCCCTGTGTCTAGTGCGGTAGGGGGATCTTGAAAACTTTTTTTCCCCATTTACGGGGGATCACTCTCGGGAGGTTTTTCATTTTGTCAGATGCGAAAAAATCTGTGTCAAAACCCCGGGGGTTTTTCTATATAGGTTAGAATATGCCGTTTTTTCCCTAAATTCTGTCGGCCCTTTTTGGAACTGTCTGTGTTTGTTCTTTCAAATATGCCGAAATTTTTTATAATTTTTTGTCTTTTGTTCTAATTAAAAATTTGGGGAAAGTCAGGGTCCCCTTTATATTTTAAAAATGTTTACTTCATTTAATTCCTTAAGCGCTTCAAAGTTTTATCAAGGGTCACCCGTTCCCCCCAAATCAAAAAATTTTATAAAAAGCAGAAAAGTTTAATTTGGCCTAAATTTCCCATTTTTTTCATCAACCCCACGTTTCTAGATCTTGGAGGGGAAAAAAATGGTTATACGTAAAATTTTTTTGGGACTATTTTTTTTCTTGTGATAATTTTTCAAAGGGTTTTTAAAATCCCCATGACTTAATATACCCAAATTGTATTTAACATTTAGTTTTTTAAACAAAAAACCTGTAAGATGAAAAAATCCTGGTTAAAGGAAAAAATTCTCTTTTCCCGAAAAAAACGTTTCTGATCCGTTTGCCATTTATTCCCCAGTCAAAAAGACTGGCCATCCCCCTATACAACTTCCCCGCCAAAAAGGGGATAAAATTTCACGGAATCTTTTTAAAAACAACAAAAAACAAAAAACAGAATCCTATTATTATCCAGGGGAGAAAGCCATCTTGATATTTTTTACCCCAAATATGTAAATCATAAGACAAAAAAACCCCAGGAAAAATCAATACCTTTGGGCAAGAAAGGGGATTTAAAAAAATAAATTTTTAAAGAAAATTACTGTAAACCTTTAAAAATTCCCCAAAAATTGCCCTACCTTTTAAAAATGCCTTTTTACATGGGGAACCCGCCCCCCCAAAAGGGGGGACCCCACCAGGACCTTATTTGAAACCCTATTAAATTTCCCTGGGGATAAATACTTACCCATACCCTATTAAAACAACTACAGGTGTAATGCCACCCAAAACTAAATACGTCACCACCCCCCAAAAGTTTTATTTAAAAGTATCTCTGCCTCCAAAGCCTTTTCCCATTTTGATCTATCTCTCTCCTGTAGTTCCCCTTTCCCCTAAAACCCCTGCCAATCCCTTCACGGTTTTCCCCTTGCCTTATTAAAATTTAGTTCAAGTTGCTAAAACCCAAAAAAAAAGCTTGTCCCATAACCCTCCACCCCATATATTTTGTCTTAAATCCAAATATCTTTAAAATCACATTTAAACTCCGCCCTCACAGGACCCCTTTTGCCCCTTTAATGTCAGCTTTTCACACAACTTTTTCAAAGGTTTCTCCCGTGCATCCCCCCTTTTCTTAACTCCTGCCCAAAACATCAGGCTCTCATCCCATCCCTTTATAGTTTCAAAAGAAACCCGGGAAAACCCAACCTTTGGATAGCATAGAACCTACAATAACCCCACTGCCACTGCTCCACTCCAAAAAACATGTCTTCTCCTCACCTTCTGTCTGTTTTCCCCCTTTCTTTGTTTTACTGTAAACCCTTTTGTGGGCAGGGAACCCCTCTCCCTCTTTTTAAAAGTTGTTGGGGCATTTTGGGGCCACAAAGTTTGAAAAAGGTTTTTTTGTAAAACCCAAATTTTTTCCCCCTAGAAAAAACCCATGGAGAAAAAAGTGAGTTTTAGGGCCAAAAAACCCTTTCCCTAAATGTGGCCTTAGTGGGTTTAACTGTTTCTTTGTTTAGATTTTTAAAAATGTACCCCAAAGCCCTGGGAAATTTAATTTGGGACTTTAGGATAAATAATAATAATCTTGATACTTGGCTGCTTTTCAGCACAGCCCTAAAGGGCTATGAATACACTTTAGACATGGTGCCTAAAGGGAGTATGATGTGGTCAGAGACACACCTCCTGTCTCGTTATTGGTTCAGACTGCTGCTCTCCCCCTCTCCCGATTGCTCAGACTCTTCTGATTGGCTGTTGTGAATAAACATAAGTCTGTTACAGACTTTCCAGGAATTCAATGCATGGATAGCTGATTATCACTACAAAAAGGACAGAATAATTATAAAGTACAGTCTGCTAAACTACATGTGAGAAGTAGTTGACTATTAGGTAACTGCCTCATATATTCTGAGGCAAAAAAAAATAATCTCAGTAGGGGGTAGCTAGATGAATGAAGCTTCAATGATTTTAGTTTGAATTTTTCCCCCCAGGAACCAAGTAAATGAAAAACCTATAAGTGAAACAATACAGACTGTGTACAAAAAAGTTATATTTCGACAGTACCTTGACAACACTTTTACAAAAGCTGATGTAGAAGGTGAATATGAAGAACATCTTGGCCTACTTGGGCCTGTAATTAGAGCTGAAGTTGAGGATGTTATCCAGGTAAGAGATCAACTACACAAAACAATAAAACTAACAGCCAACAACCTAGATAGCTAGTGAGCCGATTCCATACTCCTTTACCGATATCATGACTTAGGGGCTGTTCACATGGCACAGGACAAATACCGGTCGGTTTACCCGACCGGTATTTGTCCTGTTTTCGTGTCATGCACACGGCCTCCGGGGGACAGCTTTTTTCCGTTGTTTGCGGAGAAAGCTCTCCCCCTTCACATAGAAATGTTCATATTCTGTCCAAAAACTGGACGGAAGAATGAACATGTTCTATGTTTTTCAGACCACCGGCTGTCTGAAAAACCGCCGGGAGGAAAGAACGGATTTTCCATTAAGGTCCGTGTAAAAGTTTTTCAGCTGGTTTTCAAAACCGAGAACTGGCTGAAAAAACAATGCCGTGGGGACCCTGATAGTTACATCATATATTGGTAAGAGATCGTGTAGTGTTGTCATGGCAGCGGGGGGCCTAATTAAAGTCCTTAGGACTAACGTGATTGTACTGTGTATGTACTGCAGTATAAACTACAAGTGATCAAGCAATCTTATGTTTAAGTCCCCTGAACTTAGAGCCCTCACACAACTACAACAATAAAAAAGTGAAAAAAGGATTTGTCTTAGAAAATGGGTATGCAAATACGTTAAAATAATCAGATATTAAAACAAAACGGTTTGGGCAACATGTATGAATGGCGCTGCACCAGATTTCTGGTGTACTATGAGCCAAAAAGAATGTATGAACAGGCTCACTCCAAACTTTTTGGAGGCGTTCTGGGAGCCGTGTTGCACCACATTCATAGAAGTAGACACAATTATGATTCTTTGATGCCAAATCTAGGTGCAGACTAGTTAGAACAGCCAGACCAGGTTAAAGGTGGCGTGCCAGAGCGAGACTTGTCGTATTGGTACTACCCTGCACCTGTATGTATGACCTGCAGAAGAACAGGTTCATACATTCTGGTGCATTGTACACTGCCTTAAAACCTGTCTGTGCCAAAGTTAATACATCTCGCCTTTAGAGTTTTTTTAAAAAGTAGTAGAAATAGCCAAAACTATCTAAATTGAGTATAGCTGGAATTATACTCGAAAAATAAAGATAACATATCATTGTATACCACAAATTGACCTACCCCGCCCTCACCCCAAAAAAAAAAGTAATTTATGTTTGGTTTCTAGTTCCACCTACAAGTAATTGTTTGCCGCTTTCTAATTCATGTTATAGTGCTTTAAATAATACCACCAATAAATATAATTTGCCCTGCAGAAAACAAGCCCTAAAGCAGCTGTATCATTAAGGGTTTGTTTCATATTTCTGTTTTATAAATAATTTTGTAGGAGGACCAGTTCATGTTTCATTTACAGATCTTCAGGTTCTTTGCTTCTCCTCACAAAGAAGAAAAATGTCAAATTCTGTCTGACCACAGCTGCCACTAGTGGGCGCTCACTAAAAGCAGATTCTTACAACTCCTGTGGAACTAAAAGAAAAAACAGCAAGCAGTAGGTTCCTTCTACTGGTGGCTGAAGGCAGCAAAAATTTTAATAATTAAAGGGGTTTTCTCACCACACGTTTTCACAGACTTGAGCTGTTTCTGACTCTTAGAGTGCGTGCCCACGGCATAGGACAAATACCGGCCACGGGGGGACGGCTTTTCTCCGCGACGCCCTCCCTCTTCACATTCACAAGCACAGATTCCGTCCGAAATTCGGACGGAAGATTGTGCTTGTTGAATGTTCTGCGGCCGGACCCCGGGGGCGGAAAAACCGCCCGACGGAAAACCCGTGCAGTGGGGACTGCTGCACGGGTTTCCCATAGAGCACCATTGTGCTCATTTTCAGCCGTTTTTTCAGGTGGTCTGAAAAACAGCAAACTGGCTGAAAAACCGTCCGAAAACCCGTGCCATGGGGACATGCCCTTATAGCTTAAAATCCAGGGGCGAGTCTCTCCTCCCAGTTGGTGTGTCTTCCCTCACTGAAGACTGGTGACATTATCATTCTGTGTGAGGAGTGGAACGGAGAGAATGTCACAGCTCTGCAGACCTCCTGAAATAGTCAGTTCTCATGTCTGCAGAGCTCTCACCTCCCTCCACAAGCTTCTAGTAACCAGAACACCTGTATTAGTGTAAACAGTTCTACACACAGCCTGAAATGATGAAACAAATGTGATAAATGCACTCTGCTCCCCCCTCTAATATCAGGCAGGAGGTAGAGGGGATCAGACTGTATAATGCTGTGTTATATGAGGAGGAGAGTGACTCTAGCAGCTAGAGACTCAGTAAGTGCCTAGATACTTCACAAAGAGCCATCACTGGGAGAAAGGGCATGGAAAGTAGCTGAGACAGCCTTTATTATACAGACACAGTCATCACAGGCAGCTTGTTTCATTTTCATTTTCCACAGCTCAGAGTGGAGTAAGCACTGAGTGCAGGCAGCCAATCACAGCACAGCGGGCGTTTCCGAACAAGCTGAACTAAATATCAGTGAGCCAATCACAGCAAAGGGGGCGTGGACTGACCTGAGGCTGCTGATTTAGCTCTAGACACACAGATTAGCTCACTCATAGCTGCTCTACTAAATGATTTAGGAAATGCAAACCAATTGCAAAAGGGCTTATTTTTACTGTTCCCATCATTACAGATATGATCTTTATAGCGAGAAAACCCCTTTAAATGTATCAATGTTTGAAAGGAAGCAGATGATTTAACGTTTTGTTTCACAAAGCAGAGTTACAACCTCAAAAGTATATTATGACATTATCATAATAATCATTGGATTTAGTTACTGTATAAAAAAAAGTGGACACTGATACACTTTAATGAATGTGGAATTAAATGTCCACATTTATTTTTAAAAACTTACTTGTCAGTATTAAAATGTATAATTTGGGTTGTTTTAGGAAAGATAGGTTCTAAAACCATTCAAAAAACAAAATTATTGTCCCTTTTTGTTATGAGTAGATATTAACTAATTATGTTCTTGCTTCAAATCTAAGATCAATGTCTGCAAAGTAACATGAACTTGTATTTTTATTTCAATCCAAAATACCTTAAAGTACTTTATTTTTAGATTTGGTTCACATCTGCAGGTTCCGTTCGAACCAATGACCCGTTTCAAAATGGCAAAATGGCCCCAGGGCCCCCCGGGGTTTCCGCTATGGCGCTGTTTTTAAAAAACAAAAAAAATGTGCACGGGATTTTTTGCAAAAACCCCAACGAACAAGCAGCAGAGGTTCTTAAGTATTTTAAAACCCTACAAGTCCTCTACAATAGCGTTTGAAAAGGGTCTCGGCCCCGCCTGTGGTGCCCAAACTGACTGCGTGAGGCCCTATTTTTCTGTGATAAGAAACAACCTTTAAGTACTCCACTGCAATATCTGTTCTATATGGGAGTAAAATTGTATATTATTATTCTGGGGTTTTTTTTGCAAAATAACACCACGGAGTCCAGGCTTTTTTGGAAGTTTTATTTCCATATTATTTATTGTATTCCATAATATTTTGTTCTTTTAAAATTAATTCTTTTTAGGTAACCACTTTCAGGTCACTCTTGTTCTTTCACCAGTAAATATGAAAAAAATAAATAAATAACTGCAAAAGACTATAAAGAGCATTGGGTTCTACAATACATATCACGGCAGCAAAAGGAAACCCAATTAAAATATAACTTTTAATAAATCTGCATTGAAATACAAAACAATACCCCACCAATCAAAAATAGTGATCAATTAAAAAAGGGTTATCCAAAAGGGGAAAAAAAGATTCGGTTAGATAAATTTTTTAAGAAACACATATTCAGTAATTCTGAACTTAGTGCCAATCACAGCGTAGTAGAGAAACCTACATTAACCCTATTATCTCCCTACCTGAAAGCGGGGACAATGCCCCAAAAAGGGCGGCTCCGCAAACTGAAGTCCCTAAGGTTTAAACCCATTTCCCGGCATAAACAAAAGGGAAAAAAGAAGAAAAGTAGGACACGATAATGTCCACCATACCTGACGCGTTTCCCCCTTCTAAATAGTAAGGATTCCTTTGGAGACAAAGATGATAATTACAGGAATAAATCAACTATTCTGATACTAATAGTAATGTGGGGTTTTCCAGATAAAAAACCCGATAATAAAACTTTTTTTCCCAAAAGCAGGTCGGCACCCTTTTTTGGACATATTTTTATTGGTGGGTATTGTTTTGTATTTTTTGCGATTTATTAAAAGTTTATTTTAATTGGGTTTTCTTTTGTGCCTTGAATCACTATAAATATCACTTAAAAAGGCAGCTGATCACCCCCCCCAAAACCTCACCTCTAGGTTTTTTTTTTGTTTATGTTGCAGTACGTATTAAAATATTTGGTTTTACTGGCTCATCGGCCCCCAAACTTTTTTTAAAAAATATTATAAATTATCCAGTGAAATGTTTCACATTTTTACTTGCCCTATATTTCTTGTGTCTGTAGGTGACTTTTAAAAATCTAGCATCACGGCCATACTCAATTCATGCACATGGAGTATCTTATAAAAATATCAAGGGTTTTACACTATGTGATGAAACCAGGGGTGGCTGAAAAAATGAGCCTTTTTCCCCTAAAGAGTCCTATGTTATTGGGGTATGCAAAAGCTTCAACCTAGTCAGAAGGTTCTGAAAACAGAACGGGGGCCTACACTCGGTGTAATTTTGGTAAGTAACACATGGCTAGTACTCTTGTGTAGAAGACTGCCCAGTGGAGCCTACTCCACCATGACTACTACTTAGCATTGAGCTCAGAACATAAAAAGTTTTGAATTATTTTTCTCTCTATTATGCCAAATGATACCATTAACTAAATTACATGAATTAGGCACACACTGATATCAAAGACAATGTGTACAGGTTTGCTAAAATACAGGGATAATTCACACAAAGATATCACCGCATTAAAAAATAAAACACCCAAAACCCCCGTTTGCTACATCCTAAAAGTAAAAATCACACAGTGATACACAGCAAGGTTTTAATGCACACTGTGATTCTGGGGGCTCTGTAGTAAAATTCTTCACCTATACCACTAACGCGTTACCTCTGTATGAAGGGTGCCCGTTATTTTGGGTCCCAAAGCATTCCCTAAAGTGTACCTTTACATATGTTTTTTATGGCAAAAATTTAAAGGAAATGCCCAAAAAATAAGTTCCTTCAATGATATTCCTGCACTGAATAGAAAGCCCAAAGTCTCCGAACTTGCTTTCAAAGTTGATATGATTGATGCTTCTGCTTCCAAAGTGTTCATATCCTATATAAAAACCCCATTTCAGAAGTTTTCACTTATATTTTGCCTGTGGGGCTTAGTGTATTTTAAGCAACCTAGATGGCAACCCCGGCAAAGCGTTTTTTTTTGATTATTCGGGATTTCTTCCTCAAAGGAGTATATATTTCTAAACACAACAGAGCCCAAGATAATCAAAAAAAAATTCTGGGGGTTTCAATGCAAAGAGGAGGAGATGAATTAAAGAGGTGTGTTGTTCTCTTTATTTTAAGTTCAAAACAGCCATTTCTGAAACCCAAAATGAAATAGGCGCTTTTAAACCCCTTTCTGGAAATGTAAGAGGGACCCCCCCCACTCCTCCCATTTTGATTTCTGGCAGACCCTAATGTTGAACCAAGACCTCTTAGTCATTTTGGGTATTAAAAACTGATGTACCATACAGGTCTCAGACAACAAGATTTACTATGGCCCCTGGGAGAGGCACAATATAACAATATGGCCCTTGGACCGATTTTAACCCCCGATAAATATATGCAAATGTTAAAATATGAAGTTCTAAATACACGTCTTCTTATTACTGTTTTTCCCCGATTGCGGCTTCATTTCCCCTTTTTTCAGATTGATAAGAAAAATTTTGGGTTACATTAACAGTGGTTAAAGGGTTTTTCGCGCTACAAAGATCATGTCTCTAATGATGGGGACAGTAAAAATAAGAAATTTTGTAATTGGTTTGCATTACCTAAATCACTTAGTATAGTAGATATGAGCTAAACTGTGCATCTCTAGCTATTTCTGCAGCAGCTGGATGGGACACGCCCCTTTTTCTGTGATTGGCTGACTGATATGTCATTCATCCTGTTCTGACACGCCCCCGGATGGGAAATGCGCCCTGTGCTGTGATTGGCTGCCTGCACAGTGTGCTTTCTCCCCTCTGAGCTGTGGGAAACAAAAGTGAAACGAACTGCCTGAGAGGGCTGCTGGTTCTATACTCATCTCCCAGCTCTAAGGTGAACGATCTGGGCAATTACTGATCATCTAGATGATAGATTCACTCTCCCCTCATATAACACATTCTTATACCATGTGCTCCCTCCATATAACACCTGATAACAGAGGGGAAGGAGGGCAGTGTGCATTCCTCACACTTGCTTCATCAATTCAGGCTGTGTGTATAATCCTATATATCCCTCTGGGGAGAACAAAAGAGCAATCATTATATCACTACCTTCTCATTGTAATGAGACCCTATAGTGTAAAGTAGCAGTTGAAGTAAAGTGAGATTAGTCTGCTGTGTCATACAAAAGCTTTTTATCACAGCTAGAGAAAAGCAATATTTTATATGTAATTTTTAATTGCATAGAACTGCTGAAATGAAAAAAAAAAAACATGCCAAAAATTCTAAATGAAAAATTGTTTTTCAGCAATAGTGGTTTTAACAAAAATACTCCTTTCTAATATCATTGTCCCTTAAACAGTATAAGATATTTATGGTTTTTCTGTTTTTTTTTATAGGAAAAGCTTCATTCGGTCCATTGGTCCCCGATTTTGGGAAAAAATGGCATTTGTAAGAAAAACGACCGATGGATGCACGGGAATTTATTTTGTTTCATGACTTTAGGAAGACAAAGTGGCATTTGTAAAAACTCAAAAAAAAGTGTAAGATGTAAAAAAAAAATTAAAAGGAATGAAATGTTACATTTCATGGTGGTTGGGGATAGGACATAGAAAAAAAATTGCCCAATCACCTAAATTATCAAGTCCTAATTTTTATGGGATCCCTGTGCCCAAACCTCGCCCCTTGGGCTTGGATACCCAAAGTTTTTTTAGGTGTCCTGTTGTATCTGGCACCTGCAGCAATGTTATAAATGTTCTAAGTGATTTTCGTTGGTCACACCAAAAAGGCAATCTTTCACTCCCTTGTATTAAAATGACCTTTGGGGTCCCCAAAACCCTGTGTAAAAGGTTGCCCTTTCCTTGGCCATTTTTTTGTGGTCTATCCTGTTTTTCGGGAAAAACCCCCCAAACATGACATTTTGGAGATGCCCTGACCCATTCAGCTACCACAGTTTGGTCCTTGTTGCTCAGATTCTTATACTTGCTCCTTTTTCTCGTTTCCAATACTTTAACTTCAAAAAATGATCCCATGGATAGATGTTAATTTTAAATGGCTTGATTCCCTTAAAAGAATGAAATTTAGGCTTTGTTATAAATAAGTTCTAAAGGGTTTTGCCCGATGTAATGTTGAGTGGGATCCCCAAAATGGGGTTTTATCACTTTTCTTAAAAACATGTTTATTACAAAAAGGGGAAGCCTCGAGGCTCGCATTTTCGTCCCCCTTAGTTACCCGAAAGTTTGCATTAGAACGACCGAGGAGTGACAGGCCGCGTTGGGAAAACTCTTATTTGTGAAGGAAAATGAATGAGTTTCAAGGGATTTGGGGGGAAAATGGGGATAGCTGTTTTGCTGTATAGATAAACCATGTTTAAAGTTATTATTTGAGTTAATTTTGACGCCCCTTATTCCCCACTCTCTGCTCACCCCCCCCCTCAAACCTGCAGCGTTCAGATCAGCATGTTTTTGTTTATATTCTACTCTGTGCTGATGAGGAGGTAAGTAACTCACGTCCTGGCAAAACCCCTTTAAGTACAATACTGCTTAAAGGGGTTTTCCAAGACTGCTATAGACCTTCCTACCACCCCCATTGTGCTAAACTAGAAAATGAACCCATACTTATCTCTCCCATTATCATTAACATTCTAGCACTACCATTTGCATTGTTATCCCCTTTTGGTCCCTTACTGATGACATCAGGATCGTGGATCACATGATGCTGCAACCAATCTAAAATAGAAAATGATCCCATACTTATCTCTCCCATCAACATTAACATTCTAGCGCTACCATTTGCATTGTTATCCCCTTTTGGTTCCTCACTGATGACATCACGATCATGGATCACATGATGCTGCAACCAATCTCTGGCCTTATCATGTGATCCATGAACGTGACGTCATCAGTAAGGGACACTTGAGCCCTAGCAGCACTGGAACAGTAGAGATGGGAGAGGTAAGTATAGGTTAATTTTCTATTTTAGTAAAGTGGGAGGTGGTAAGGATGGTTTTTTAATAGTCTTATAAAAACTGTAAATGACTAATAATTTCATCTTTCTACTTTGTTAATTTCTAGCAATAAATGGAATTACATACAACCTTCAAGGTTTCAATATGTATCAAAATGAACTAGTAAGATGGCACATGATGAACATGGGAGGACCAAAAGACATTCATGTGATTAATTTTCATGGTCAAACAATGACAGAAAAAATAATTGCTGGTTTCAGCATCCAGTTTACCCTCTAATGCCTGGTGAGTAAAACATTATATCTTTAGAATGTCTTATGTTAATTTCTTTGTCTTACCTGTCTTAAGTTAAAGGGGTGTTTTCATCAGGCTGTTTCACAGATCCTGCTCTTCACAAGCAGTTTCAGGCTCCTACTTCCTGTTTTGGTTGTGTTCAGTTCCTCACCAGTGATTGACATTTCAGCTCCGCTATTCCAAGCTGAGCCTGTTAGAGGGATAGTTTTAATGGAGGAATTTGAACAGCAGTGCACAAGACAACAAAACTCTTAAGGGTTAAAGTTTGTCAGTAAGAAAGATAAACAAGCTACTGTGCTGATGATAAGACACAGCAGGGAGTGACGTCACCATCCCGTCCATAACAGTATGTCACGAACCACTGGCGCATGCATGGCCTGACTGTATCGGCGAGTGGCGCCGCCATCCCCATGCCGGGCCGCGGGCCCACTAGCAATCCTGCTCCCGGCACCTGTGACTTACCTCTCCTCGCGCCCTGCATTGTCTCTGCTGGACGGCAGGCGGGGCCCCACTCCCTAGGGCATGTGCTGGCTTTGTGAAATTTTAAGGGCCAGCGCGCTGGTAATTGGATACTTACTGGGCGCTGGTCTTATATTACCCAGCCTGTCTCTGACTTCCTCGCCGAATCCATAGTGCCCTAGCCTATGCGAGAAAGTGTTCTAAAAGTTATTCCTGTCGTTCCCGTGTATCAGTTCCATTTGCCTCCGTCCTTTGACCACGAACCTTTGCCGCCTGCCCTGACCTTTCTGCCTGTCCTCGACCACGTCCTTGCTTGCCAATTCTGTACTACGCTACACCTTGGCTGCCACCGCATGCAGATCACGTCAGGGATAGTGACCTGGTAGTGGCTTATTCACCTGACTCTGGTGAATACCGAACCTACTTAGACTCCGCTTCTTGGTGTGGCTTATACCACCGCTTGTGGTGGTCCAGTGGATCCACACCTCAGGCCTGCCATTACGGTAAGCCTACTGTTACACAGTACAATAAGAAGGAGATAAGAACTGGTCTACCTCTGAAAGGAAGCAAAGTCAGAACAGCAATGGATTTGGTAATAATCTTGATTTACTTTTGCAAACATGTTTGAAGATAACCAATGTGATGAAAAAACTCCTTTAACACTTTCATCAAGTTCATACTATAGACTTTCTTGTTTTGTATTTGTCTTGCTCTGTGTTATTGTGTTTGTCTTGTTATGCACAGAGTGATACACAAAAATGACACAATTGCATAGCAAAACCTAGAATAGAACCCACCTTCTACTTCACCTTTTACTAAGTTAATATCCACTCTAATTTTGTAGTAGATCATTAAAAGGGTTGGAACTACAATTGTTAGATAAAGGTAGAACTTCAGTAATACTGGTTCAAAGATGAACCTGGTATTGAATAAACCTGGTATTTGCAGCCACCACTAGGGGAAGCTTAAAGGGGTTGTCTCGCTACAAAGACTAGCTTTCAAAATGTAGGGAACACTAAATAAAGACATATTCCAAATACATTGCTTTGTTCATCTTTTTTGTTAAGGAGCTACAAATGATTTTATCACCTTCCTGGCTCTATTTGGTTCCCCCAGTGACCGACCTGTTTACTCCTTTTCCACTGCTGTTTGTTCTATGTGATAGCAGGGAGTGAAGTCATCACACAGGGGGTGGCAGCCAGAGTGAGAGCCTGTGTGTTATCTGATCTTTGAGACAAAAGCCAGTAACTACTGCTGGTTACTTTAGATAAATCTCCTGCTAGCAGTTTCAGAGAAGCTTCTAAGCTAATCTAAACTAATTAGCAGACTGAAAACACAGAGTTGAATACACGGAGTGAATGTACAGAGCTCCTATGCTAATTACAGACAGTCTGACCAGGAAGTGACAGGACGCATCTATGAAACTCTGAAGAGAGACATCCCCTTTAAAGCATATTTTACATCTTCTGCTGCAGGAATCAATACAATGGTCTCTCAACATACAATATGAATTGGTTCCAGGACAACCATTGTAAATTAAAACCATAACTCTCTGAAAACTGGCAATTGGTTATAATGGCTCAAATGTCACACAACAATGTGAAATGAAGATTAAAGCAAATTAAGCAGCAGATTAAACTAACACAGATAAAACAGGTCCTTACATATAACAGTCAAAAAGAGCTGCTGAAAGATGTCCATTTCTATTTTAAGGATATGATCTTCTTTTGGTCATGTACGTTATATACAATGTACCAGATAAAAGTAAATAGGGCCACCCAATGCCTGGTGCCCAAAGGAGGCGCTCATATACAGTACAGGACATGTAGCACCGTACTGTGCACTGCATGCACTTTACTAACAGGAGTTTTACAAGTTAAATGTTCATGATAATTGGTTGAATCTTCCATGAATCACATGAGCCACAGGTCGGCATTGTCTGTGATATTGTATCTTAAAACCAAACTCAACATATAGGGTGACATGCATGAAATTTGGCGCTAACATGTCAAATTTCATGCACATATTAATGGCATAGAATGTGCCTAATTTATGAACCTGCTCTACAGCGGGTCATAAATCAGGCGCATTCTTGCGCTCGGCGACAGTTTGGGTAGGTATACCCTTTTAAAAGTGGAAACCTTTTGTAACTGTAATGCGCCAAAAAGCCATAGAAAAATACCTTTTTTAAATGTTTTTTGTTCTTCTTTCCCCTTTTTATTGTATTTAGTATATCCCAAAGAGCCACAGCAAGGTCTGGTGGGCCCTAGGTTTTCCAAAGGATTTCATTTTCCCCGGGCTTTTTTTCTGGTGTATTTACAGACTATTTACGTCCCGAAAAACTCACCAATGACCCTTAAAATAATGAACAAGTAGCTTGAATGGCTCCCAATGGGAAACCGAGTATTTAAGTGATATAAAATCATTAAAATGTAAAAAGTTTTGCGCCCCTTGGTGAATCCCTTGGGGGGACTAAAAGTTAAAGAATGTCCATAGATTATCCCCCCCGGTGAAGCAGCAAAAGCCAGTGTCGCTGCTTTTCCCCAGCGTGTTCCCTTTTCTGTAAGATGCTGGGGTTTTTTCGTGTATTTAATGCTAAATCTGCAGTTTTTAGCCAGAAAGTCATTCGAAGAGTCTTCAAAGAGTCATTTTTTTTAAAAAAAACCCCCCCATTGAGACTAGCCCTGCCCCCCTCAACCACAAAACCCATTAATTTGATAGTTTTGAAAAAATATGAATGATGTCAGTGGGGGGGGCATTTGGGGGGCGGGGCTAACCCTGCTCATGAATAAGAAATTTGAGGGGGTAAATGTCTAAAAAAACACATCTTACAGAAAAGGGGGCCCGTGCTGACACTACCCGTGCTGCCTTAGCAAAGGGGGCATAAACTATGTGACAGGTTCCCTTTAAAGTAAAAAAAAAAAAAAATGTTTTAAAGTGTAAAAAAATTTAAAAAAAAATATTAAAGTTCAAATCACCCCCTTCCCCTTATTTTCACTGTCAAAATTGTCTCCAAGACTTTGGGGGACTAAAACAATCCCAGAAGAAAAAAACCCCCAAAAAAACTCAATTTTTATTAAATTCCTTAAATATATTCACTAACCCCTATTGTTGATACTAACATCAATAGATACAGACATAACGATAAGTACACATAGGGCAGTACAGTGAAGGACTAATAGTACAGATAAATAAGACCCAAGATACGGTCCCAAAACATCCTAATCACAAGAAAACACTATATATCCATTTACTATCCCTGTACCAGCCCTACCCCTTCCCTTTATGATAGGTAATTATGGGGTAATCGTCTGATGAGGACGGCCCCTACCAGAGGAATACTAACCCTGGTGATCCCTCTTTATTCCCAAATCCGGGGCAAAAAATCAATCAAATACTTATCTGTTCCTGTGGTAAGATAAGTCCCATCATGGCCAGAAAAATCCCCCAAACGCGTTTCCCTCTCAATAAGGTTCATCAGGGGGGGCTTGATATGATATGCTGTAAAGATGTTGCCCACGATGTTGGAGCGTCCAAATCGTGGCGCAACATCTTTACAGCATATCATATCAAGCTCCCCTAAATGAACCTTATTGAGAGGGGAAACGCGTTGGGAGATTTTTTTGGCCCATGATGGGATTTATCTTACCACAGGGAACAGATAAGTATTTGATTGACTTTTTTGCCCCGGATAGGGAATAAGAGAGGGATCACCAGGGTTAGTATTCCTCTGGTAGGGGCCGTCCTCATCAGGACGATTACCCCATAATTACCTATCATAATGGGACAGGATAGGCTGGTACAGGGTAGTAAATGGATATATAGTGTTTTCTTGTATTAGGATGTTTTGGGACCGTATCTTGGGGCTTATTTATCTGTTTCTATTAGTCCTTTACTGTACTGCCTATGTGTACTTATCGTTATGTCTGTATCTATTGATGTTAGTATCAACAATAGGGGTTAGTGAATATATTTTAAGGAATTTAATAAAAATTGTAGTTTTATTGGGGTTTTTTTCATTCTGGGATTGTATTACCTTTCACCATTTTACAAATAAAAAAAAATTATGAAAAAGTTACACATAATCACATAATTGGTTGTGGCCGAAAAAGTCCGATCTATTAAAATATAACATAATTTATCCTGTACGCTCAACACAATTGTGTTTTTTTGGTCATTTCATATCCTATAAAAACTGGAAAAAAAGAGATCAAAAAGTCACATGCATTCCAAATGAGCAGCAATAAAAAGTCCACTGCAGCTCGCAAAAAATGCTCCCTCGCTCAAGTCCATAGGTGTTAGTACAAAAAAAGTTATTGGTTGCACTAAATGGCGCCGCAGATCAAATTTAAAAAATAGAGAATGTTTGGAATTTTTTTTACGTTACAAAACCATAATGGAAACCCTACGTGATTGGTATTGCCGGATGCGTGTCAACCTGTAGAATACAGATAACACATAATTTTTACCAAAGAATAAATGCTGTAAAAAAAAATCTCCCGCAAACATGGCATAAATATGTTTTTTTCATATTTTGCCCCACTTAGAATTTTTTTGCTGTTCCCCAGTATATTCTTTGGTAATATAAAGAACACCAGTGGAAAGTACATCTTGTCCTGCAAAATAAAAGCCCTCATACGTCTATGTAGGTGGAGAAATAAAAAAGTTATGGCTTTCAGAACGCAAGGAGGAAAAAAAATTAGAACCATATTATTATGACCGTCCTTCAGGAAGGGGTTAAAGCAGTGCTAACTGTACTGCCTGGATTGTGGCCTCACTGGCATGCTCTGCTCCTATGGTGAGTAGGCCACTGTCATAATTATAAATACTTATTTGTCATGCTAACTTTGATCTGTCAGTGGCATGTTGTAAAGCAGAATCAGGAGAGAATTTTATTATACAGTTCTATGGAAAAGATTTAGTATCACTTTATATTTATACACCTAAATAGCTGCTAATTCTGGGTTTAGGAGTCCAGTGGCCAGTCCTATTAAGTGATTGACAACTTTTCCTGTATAGGGATGCACACAGGAATGACTATCGATTATTGATTAGGACCACCCACTGGACTCCTAAGCACAGAATGAGAATTGATTGAGATGAATAAACTAACAATAATAAACTAACAGTTATACTGAATCCTTTACTACAAAACTATGTATAGATGTTAGGCACGTCCTGCTCTTTAACATGTTTCAGACAGATCAGTTAGCATGATTGACATGACAGGTTCACTTTACGCATTTATATAGTAATGTTGACTAACGACTGACAGACTATGCTGAATCTGATTGGTTAGAGCACTTACTGTAGCGCCTTTAGACTCGTTCAGACACAAACCAACCCTTCAGACTCATTCAACTGATAATGAGAGTTGCTGAAACATTTCAAAAGGTAGAAGAGATAAATTAATGTCCACAAGGGAATAGATCATAAATAAATACAGACCACACCCCAAAAAATGGTGACCAATACAGTTTAAAGGGGTTGTCTGACCATGCCGTTCCAGAGACACAAGCAGTTTTACATTCATGTATCCTGTCTATAGGCTGTGGTTCTATAGCAGTGATTAGCATATCAGCTCCACACAGCTCTTCTAATTGCTCTGACATGAGAGCAGGAGATTTTATCTATACTCCAGAGAGCTTCAGAGCTTAAAGTTAACAAGTAATTAGAGTAATTAGTTGTTAGAGATAACACACTGTGCTCTCAAGCTGCCGGCAGTCTGATCTGTGGTGACATCACTCCTTGCTCTCCGATGCCGGCCTGTGTGCACACAGAGCAGATAAAATCTCTCTTATCTCCTCAACAAAGCGGGAAAAAACAAAGCAATATATTTGGAAAAAGTCTTCAATTACATGTCCCTACATGTTCAAAGCTAATCCTTGTAGTGAGAAAACCACTTTAAGTACAGTAGTTGACTGCCATTAATCTTTAACCCTGTTGAGTGATTCTGATTATCTTTATGATGTTGTCCCCTGATACTGAATTCACTGCTGACACTATCCTACCTCTGCAAGTCACCGTTAGATCTTCCATGACTTTTCTCTTCTTCCAACCTTATATGACAACCAAGCTCAACCATTTATGTAATTATCATTTATATCCATGTATAGTTATAACTTGCTCACATATTATTTTGTTTTCTAAGGAACATTTGCTACGGTTGAAATGAAGCCAGCAAGGGCAGGGATCTGGCTGCTTGATACTGAAGTTGCAGAATATCAGCAAGCAGGAATGCAAACTTTATTCAATGTTGCAGAAGAAGGTAAATGAAAATGAATCCTATTTTAGTGCTAGATCTGAACAAGTAATCAGATGAGAGACTTTTTGGGATGATAGAAAATAGAAAACAAACCACAAAAATGAAAACATGCTTGTTTCAGTTCCGCTGTCGATCCAATGCGCCCGCTGATGACATAATGATTGCCGCTTAAGTGATTCTGCAGCCAATTACAGGCCTCAGTGGTCATGTGTTATATATACAACAAGAGACCACTACAACCTGTAGATAACATGAAGAATGAACATGATGTCATTAGCCGGGATCACTGAGACTGGCATCGGCACTGAAATGAGTGAGTTTAAAAGGTGAGTTGTTTTCCCCGCTTGACTAATGAGCATCCTCTTTATTACGCCATGATAAAGTTCTCTAAATGTAAGGGCTTGTCAACACGGAGTTTATACTCCGTGTTACACGCGCTTTTCGGATCCGTCTTGGGGTCCGCTCTGTCAGTCCCCAAGACGGATCTAACAATTCTATGTCTATGTTGTCTATGCCGAACACGCAGCGGCGTTCACATGAGGGATCGCCGCTGCGTGTTTCAAAAGCACAGCTCGGGTCCATCTTGAAAAGAATTGCATGTCAACAAGCCCTAAGAAGATAAAAATTTTACCACTTTTGGAATGTGGTAACACAAAAAAATTATTTTGGAAAAAACGGTTTTATTGCACAAAAGAGAAACTCTATAAATTCAATACCAACATAACTGGAGTTGATACTACATGGTGACATGGTGAACACTAGAGATGAGCGAATTTCTAAAAAAATTCAATTTGGCCGATTCGCCGAATTTTCCCCCAAAATTTGGTTCGTTCAGAATTCATTTACGACGAATCGCGTTAAAAAACAGCTATTTCCTGGCTGCAGAGAGCCTGTAGGGTGTTGTAGAACGTTGTGCCATGCTCAGATATGCATAGGGAGCGTGGTTTGGTATTGAAACAATGCTGTGTTTTAGTATGAGACTCAGATAACAGCCGCCACTCTTAGAATCACTTCACTTATCTGGGCAGTTACAGGGGCAAAACTGACCAAATAACTAAAGTGGGAACACAGCCTGGCAGGGTAATGTCAGCACCAGCTGGAAAGAACCGAGCTGAGGGCCAAGATCTCACTATAGTGTCAAAGAGAGCACTCCTTTTTACACCATCATCACATGATTCCACAGATTATGACTGCTCTGTTAAACGCTGATACATGTAAAGCCCATCCCCCTGAATGAGTGGAGAGGGTGTCGGCAGTAATTTTGCGTTGACGTCACTGATCATTTTGCCCTTCCTTTCATCCGTCAGTGTCCGCTTTCAGTCGGTCAATAATCCCTCAGCTAAAGCCAAAAAGAGACAGGAGTTGATCCAAAACAGAGATGAAAAGTAAATGGAATATTTGTATGGCTTCTGTATTCCCTTCAGACTGAACTGGATGGATTTCAGTTGTGTGTAGGGCAGAAATACACACACTGGATTTGACACAGAGTTCCCCACAATAAGTGAAAAAATTAACTCTTTGCCACAGATTGCAATATTCCAAAATAAAAAATGCTGGTTGAGGAACATGTGTGTATATGACACACACATGTGTATTTGGAACAGTAACTCTAAAATCGGAAGTATTTTGCACAGAGGGCAGAGAGATGCTTGTGCATACGAGACCGTGAAAAGTGGCAGAATTGAACTTGGCTGCCCTATTTATAGGGCTGTGACATTACAGAAGCTGGCTGGTTGCTGATTGGCTGCATGTCTGCACATGTCATTGAGGGCCTTCCTTTCTTCCTCCCATAGTTCTTTGCCCCATGTCACGCAATGTGCTCGCGGCCATTTTAGATTCGTTACCACGAATCGCCATGAACTTCGGCTTCATTCAGAATAAAATTTTTACTGAAATTCTAAACGAATTCCACTTCGTTGGAATTCGTTCACTCATCTCTAGTGAACACTGTAGAAACAAATCTCGAAAACAGTGGTGGAATTGCTGGGGTCTTTTTTTTCTATCACCACCCCTCACCCACTCAAAAAAAGTGATCATTCATTAAAAGAATGGACAATGTCTGTAAATCCAAAATGATTCCATTAAAAATATAACTCGTTATCACAAAAACAAGCCCTCGTCTGGCTACATGAAAAGAAAAAGCTACATTTATAACTGAAATTTTAGTACGTTTTTTAAGTAAGATTCATTAAAAAATGAAAAACATTTTGTCAGCTAATTAACATTTCTGATATTTTATTGGAATCAGAATGTAAGGTGTGCGTCGGGCTTTGGCGCAGTCTTCTGTCCAGTATATATAGCAAAGGATGCGCTTTTGGCCTTGATTTTGGGATTGTATGCTACTTTTCTGTGTTTCCAGTCTGAATAGTGCCTTTTCAGTTCTGCTAACTATGACAGGTTTCCTGCTACACCCGTCTGCTGCTGGCCTTGTCGTTTTGAAAAGGTGTTATAGACAGCCATCTTCACCACACAGTTTGTGTTCTGGATGTCAGGGAGCTGGTTCAATTACACTCTGGACTGGATCCCTGACTTCCTATTTTAGATCCTTCCTGCCTGGAGTTCTTTGCTGGTGATAGTCTTTGCTGGAGCTGGTGCTCTTTGTATATGTTTTGGTTCTATTGGATTTCTGACCTTCTACCTGCCTCTTGGCCTACATTTTCTGCTTGACGTTTTGGTACTGTTTGCTCTTCCTGATTCTGACCCATTTGTGCTGATTACTCTGTTATTGTGTTTGTCGGTCTTGTGTTTGGCATTTGCACTTACTCAGGGTATGGGCTGCTGCCTAGTTGAGCCCAACCGCTTAGGGTCAGTTGGCAATCAGACAGGGACAGCCTGGGGGAGTTAGCGCTAGGGTGCACTGTCTGTCCCTCTAGATACTGGGGTCCCTAACAGTATGTATCCCAGCCTCTGAAGGACACTTCAGTAAGCCCACACCGATGGCTCTGTCTTGTATCTCTTCCCCATCTGGATGAGGCCCTAGGGGGAAACTTATGCTAATTGATTATTTGAATGGGCACAAGTAATTGGAGTTTGAACTTTGTTTGAGAGTCCACTTAAAGTTTTGCAACGACAGTAGTGATAGTAGAAAAAATACGCTGTGTTATTAGGGTTCAGATTAGCTGTTAAAACATTGAAAATGAAGTTAGATGCTTTAATGCACAAAAAGAAAAAAAATATTTGTAAACATCGATCAAGACAACAACCAATGGAGCCCTGTCATATCTTAAATCAGGAACAGTGATCTATATTATATGAAAACTGTACGGTTCTTTACTATCATATTCATTTACTTTAAAAACAAGAACAAATAAGTACAACTGCAGAGTCATCCCAGGTGATACAAAGTCCAGGTATACACCTTGTAAAACATCATGTGATGCCAGTAGAGGGTAATGCTATGGTAGAATAATGTTTCTCAATGTTTTCAAGCCAAGAACCCCCTACTGACAAGCAGGGCTGTGGAGTCGGTAAGCCAAAGTCCCAACTCCGACTCCGACTCCTCAATTTCCCAAACCTCCGACTCCCGACTCCGACTCCCGACTCCCTCATACACGGCACATGTTTAAGTGATAACTTTACTGTAGTAAAATGGTATCATCAGGCTGTTTATCTCATTATGATACAAGAATCAAGCTATTTAGGTAGAACAGACACTGATAAGCAAAAGCGTAACAATGTTTTGATCTTTTGAACACTTGTGGGTAGAGTTGAAGAAAAAGCTGTATTTGTATCCAAGTCCAGTCTGCACCAACACTGGGAATGTGTAGAAGAGACCTGGGATCAGATTTTGGTCAGGATATGCTTGAATCTGATCCAGAGCCCAGAAGGATTCAGGCAGTGCTGAAAGCCAAAAGGTGGATTTCCCAAATACTAACAAAATAAAAAAATTAACATTTTGTTTTTTAGGAGCAAAACGGTAACAATGCAGTTACTGGAAAGAATCTGCAGAACTAAGCAGATGCTAAATACTTGCAAGTCAAATTTATGTATAAGATAGGTAAGATGACTGTGTATAAAATTACAGTAGCCTCATGTACAAAGCTGTAATGGATGGTGAGATATAGAGCCTGAAAAATCACAAGTTCAAAACATTGTTACCATTTTGCTTGTCAGTGTAAAATATATTTATTGGATATGAGTTTAGAACACCAAAAAAATAGTAAATTTGCAAAACACTGCAGGAACATTTGTGGAGTCTCTGAATTTGTTCTGAGAAATAGTATTGCCTCCATCAGATTCTGCATACATGACCTCACATCTGATCTCATTATTTCCAGGCTAGAGAACGGCCTCTCTACACTAACTTGGGTTGGGGGCAAAGTGGTGACCACAGGGGGCAACATCTCTAACAATGTCAGGGTATAATGGAATTGCCTCAGCCACAGTCAGTTTTGATGAATGGTTGAACTCTTCTACTTCTTTGAAAGCAGGTAAAAATTTTTACTGAAATCTGTTTGTCATGAGAGCGGAATCTTTTCCCCTGGGGCAGCGCTTTGCCTGCTCCATGTCATCACTTACACTCCTCATGTGATAAGGCTGAAGATATGGGAGCAGTAGCACTGGCCGGAACCAATTCCTCTTGCTCTGTGCATCGAACTAACTGGACCAACTTATTATATATTGTGGGAGTCGGAGTAGGTCCATTTTATGCCGACTCCGACTCCTGCAAAATAGGCACCGACTCCGACTCCACAGTAGTCCCCGGAGTCGATTGCTAAGGTCTTAACAATCGACTTGAGGCCTTAACAACTGGCTTAACAACCGACTGGAGTCCGCGGAGTCGATTGCTAACTCTTATCAACTGACTTGAGCTGAGGCCTTAACAACCGGCTTAACGACTGTTAGCGACTTCACAACGCAGTAAATTATGTGTCCCCCAGTGAAGGTAAAAGGGTCCCCCAGTAGGTGGTTATATACTTTATATATCTCCCAGTAGGTAGGTGTGTAGTTTATATGTCCCCCAGCAGGTATATAGGCAGGTTATGGATCCCCCAGCAGGTATATGGGCAGGTTATGGATCCCCCAGTAGGTATATAGGCAGGTTTAGGTCCCCCAGCTGGTATATAGGCAGGTTTTAGGTCCCCCAGCAGGTATATAGGCAGGTTTAGGTCCCCCAGCAGGTATATAGGCAGGTTTAGGTCCCCCCGCAGGTATATAGGCAGGTTTAGGTCCCCCAGCAGGTATATAGGCAGGTTTAGGTCCCCCAGCAGGTATATAGGCAGGTTTAGGTCCCCCAGCAGGTATATAGATAGCTTATAGGCCTCACAGCACATATGTAGGTAGCTTATAGGCCTCACAGCACATATGTAGGTAGCTTATAGGCCTCACAGCACATATGTAGGTAGCTTATAGGCCTCACAGCACATATGTAGGTAGATTATAGCTCCTCCCTGCACGTATATAAGTAGATAATAGCCCCCCTCCCTGCACATATGACAGTAGATAATAGCCCCCCTCCCTGCACATATAACAGTAGATAAAAAGCCCCCCTGCACATATAACAGTAGATAATAGCCCCTCCCTGCACATAAAACAGTAGATAATAGCCCCCCTCCCTGCACATATAACAGTAGATAATAGCATCCCTCCCTGCACATATAACACTAGATAATAGCCCCCCTCCCTGCATATATAACAGTAGATAATAGCCCCCCCTCCCTGCACATATAACAATAGATAACAGCCCCCCTCCC
Source organism: Phyllomedusa bahiana (assembly GCA_025379985.1). Lineage (NCBI taxonomy): Eukaryota > Metazoa > Chordata > Amphibia > Anura > Hylidae > Phyllomedusa > Phyllomedusa bahiana. The sequence continues at coordinate 53,206 of JAODAL010007100.1, forward strand.
TGCACATATAACAATAGATAACAGCCCCCCTCCCTGCACATATAACAATAGATAATAGCCCCCCTCCCTGCACATATAACAATAGATAACAGCCCCCTCCCTGCACATATAACAATAGATAACAGCCCCCCTCCCTGCACATATAACAATAGATAACAGCCCCCTCCCTGCCCATATAACAATAGATAATAGCACCCTCCCTGCACATATAACAGTAGATAACAGCCCCCCTCCCTGCACATATAACAGTAGATAATAGCATCCCTCCCTGCACATATGACAGTAGATAATAGCATCCCTCCCTGCACATATAACAATAGATAACAGCCCCCCTCCCTGCACATATAACAATAGATACTAGCCCCCCCCCTGCACATATAACAATAGATAATAGCCCCCAGCATGAATAGCGCTAATTAAAAGTAATACCCTGACAGCACTTACCTGACCTCGCTCCCTGCCGCGGTCGTTGCTCCCGGTCTTTTCTTCAGCGGCGTGACGTCACCAGGCCGCGCGCAAGGGGTCAGACGTGAATGACGCGCACACCGCCTGGGCTGTGCACTCCGGCGCGCACAGAGCCGCATCCTGACTGCGGCCACAGATTAAGCTCTCTGCTCCGCTGAAGCATCTAACTGTATGTGCGTCCGGCGGACGCACATACAGTTAGTCCCGCCACCGCTGCCGTCGCCAAGGTCCTAAGCCGCTAAGCCGATAGCTTAGCGACTGGTAGCGGCTTAGGACCCTAACGATCGGCGGTGGCGGATAGCGGCGGCGCCGGGGACTACTCCACAGCCCTGCTGACAAGTTCTTCCAACCGAGTACCCCCAAAATACTGATCAGTAACAAAGGTTAAGAAGATAACATAGGCGCTGTAGCTGAAGAAAAAAAAACACAATAAAGCCCTCCCTAGTATTCATCAATGTTTCACTGCCTTGTAGTGCTACTATAAAGCGGTACAGTAAGTGACCATGTCATATATTCCCTTCATATAAGTAGGGGTGGCAGTAAAAACCAACATTCACCCTGACCAAATGTAACCCATAGACCTCCTAGTAGCACATACATTCTTGGCAACGATTCTTTTTTCCAGCTCCAATTTACCATTCTCCCTCCATACCAGTTTCTCAAGAGATGCAGGTAGTTTCACAATTACACCCAAGGATGGAGGCTGAGAGGGTGATGTGGGTAAAAAGCACCCAGAAAAGAGTCAGTGATTGTTTTTAAAATCAGATGCAGAGGCAGCATTGGCTTAGGAAGTGGCAGTTGTGTTGACCAAAAAGTGAGGAGGTGGTCAGTGATCAGTTGTGACGGATAGAAAGGGGCATTAAAGGGCTTTTCCTATTTCAGAAAATTATGGCATATCAATAGGATAGGCTATAAATGTTTGATAGGTACGGTCCTATCTTTGAGACCCATGCCTATCTTAATAACAGGCCACCATGCAGACCAGAGAGGTGGCCGTGCATGCATGGCACTGTCTGTTCATTTTAGTGGGAGTTCTGAGAACAGTCTAATTGTGTTTGAAGTTCAGTGGCCCGTTTATAAGATAGGTGCAGGTTCTAAAAATTGGGTCCCACATGTATCAGACATTTAAGTAAAAAGTTATTTTTTCAGTTCCCCTTATTTGACGGTACAGGTAATCCACTTTCACATCCCCAATAAAATAGCAGAAAAAGTATATGAAGTATATGTTTCAGCAGCACCTCCACAGCTTCTTATAATATAACAAATATCACATTTTTATTTTCCATTGCTTTAGAAAGATAACAACATATTATGAAAACACAGTGCCTCCACTCCCTCAGCTTACGCGTTTCAGACTAGTAAATCCATACTCATTTTTCTCAGACATTTATGGCATATCCTATCAATATATCATAAATGTCTAAGATGGGAAAAACACTTTAAATGCTGATTTACTTACACTTTAAGCACTTCAATACCCTGCCCAGCAACCAGCAATAACACTGCTGAATGGTAGTAAGGGCTGTTTTGTGTTTTTTTTTCTGTTCTCCTGGGATAAGTGTACTTAAACAGTCATAATACCTCATTCATAAATACAGCATAATCTAGGCTTCTTTTTGTTATTATCGAAGTTGTCTGCCTGAACATTTTACATTTTCAATCTTCACGTTTTAAGGTTAATAAAGAATTTACATACATTTATAACATATTTTACATAAAAGAAAGATTTATTATTATTATCTATTTCCCTTCAGGGTGTAATTTCCCAGTTGGCCTGGCAAGCAGAGTCATATCTGATGAGCAGATCACAGCATCCCATTATATAGGTAAGTGAAAAAGTTAGGGGAACGCAGCATCACCTACTTTGCCTAAGGGAGCTAGTTCTCTCGAAAGCTCACCATCAAATATACTCAATTAGCCTCTAAAAGGTATCGCCTGATTCTTTCACTCTTCTACTACTTTCTATGGCTAACACGGTACAACATTATACTACTAGCTACTTTGCCTAAGTAATTAATGATTATATGCTTAGATCAAAGGTTCATTCACAAAGGGTTGAAACTGCTGCACATTTTCTGCAGCAAAAAGGTAAATTGGCAGCTGCAGAACTATGCAGATTTTGGTGCAGATTTGCCACTATAGATGTTGGTGTTAGTTATGTAAACAGTCCAAAAAGTTTATGTGTTTAAAAACCGCAGTTAAAAATCTTTGACACTAGATTTCATTGTAGATTTATTGACTTTTTTAATTTCCCTGTTGAGGTCAATAGGAAAAAATCTGCAATAAATCCTCAGCATTTCTGCAACATAAATTGACGTGCTGTTGATTTGAAAGCTGCTCCGCAGGTCAGGTGTTTTATTGTCTCTGTGCCAATTATTTGCTCCACATGTTAAAGGAACCTAAGACCCAGTTCACACGGCTTATTCAAGCCGTAATTGCGAGCCGGATTGCGCTCGCAATTCCGGCTTGAATAAGGGGCGGGGGCGCGGACCGCCGGCCCCATAGACTTACATTATCCACGGAGCGTATTGCACCTGGATAATGTGCAGGTGACTTTCTCCCCGCCCGCCGAGCGGGGAGGAGCGACGGAATCCACTGTTCTCTATGAGAACGGTGGATTACCGTAATTACTGCGATGGATTGGTGCCCTACTGCAGCGCAAATCGGCTTATTCCGGCACGGATTGGCGCCATACTGCGCGCCGGATTTGCGCTGCAGTACGGCGCCAATCCGTCACAGTAATTACGGTAATCCATCGTTCTCCTAGAGAACAGTGGATTCCGTCGCTCCTACACGCTCGGCGAATCCGCCGGGCGGGGAGAAACTGACATGCACATTATCCAGGCACAATATGCGCCGTGGATAATGGAAGTCTATGGGGGTGGCGGGCCGTGCACCCGCCCCAGCACCCGCCCCTTATTCAAGCCGGAATTGCGAGCGCAATCCGACTCGCAATTCCGTCTGGAATAAGCCGTGTGAACACGGCCTAAGGGTGCTTTCACACAGTGCGTTTTTAATGCGTTTTTTTGCAGGAAGACACAGCAATTAATGCTGTACATTGCTGCACAAACATTGTGGCACAAATTACCGTGATTTTTGTGTCTTCCTGCACAAAAAATGCATTAAAAAAATGCATCAAAAACGCACTGTGTGAAAGCACCCTGAGGCACATTGGCAGAATGGAGTTGCTTGTGATTTGCAGTAAAATAGCAGCATTACTAAAACATAACTTGCTTTTTCTCCTGTAGGAAATACTAATCATCCACCTTGCAATTGTCGCAACAAATTGTGTTCTTTAGTTTAGAGCAATATTGATAATGTCATTGATATTATTTTTCTTTATATTTAATAGATCCTTGGGAGCCTAAGTTAGCTAGACTGAATAATGTGGGCTCATACAATGCGTGGAGCGCACATATGAATAAGTCCTCACTGTCATGGATTCAGGTATTTTTTTTTTATTTTGTATAACTATGTATTTATTGAAACAATACACAACAAATCAATACTTCACAGACAATATAAAAGATAACATATCACACTTAAAGCAGCTAGAAACAAAAGAAAACAATCTGCCTTAAGAATTCTATGGTACAATTCACATTCCAAAGAAGGTAATGACACAACAAGAACTATCAAAGAAGTTACAAACAAAAGACAGGACAAGAGACAGAAGGAAAGATAGGGAAATGGTGGGCCACAAAGAAAAACAATGCAAGGATCTCATGATATCAGTGTGCAATCATAAAGTATTTCTAGTAGAAATACATCCTAAATCCTCCATACAAAATCAAAGTGGTCAGCTGTGGTCAGGTGTGATCGTATTGTACGCGCACTTCTAAAATGCACGGCGTATTAAGCCACGTGAACATACGAGTACAAAAGCAGTGACAAGAAATAATATGAAACTTGTATCAATTGAAGAAGAAAGACTCACCACTAGGTGATTCAGCAAACAGACAGCAGGCTGATGATGACAGGTGCAAAATTTGTGGAGATTCACATGTGGATTCACTCCAGAAATAAGACAGTAAGGCCTCGTTCACACAGCTTATTTTGCCGCGGATTGGCGCCGTACTGCGTGCCAGATTTGCGCTGCAGTACGGCTCCAATCCGTCGCAGTCATAACGGTAATCCACAGTTCTCATAAAGAACAGTAGATTCCGTCGCTCCTACCCGATCGGCGAATCCGCCGGGCGGGGAGAAAGGGACATGCACATTATCCAGGCGCAATACGCGCCGTGGATAATGCAAGTCTATGGGGCCGGCGAGCAGCACTCCCGCCCCGCCCCTTATTCAAGCCGTATTGTGGGCGGGATCCGGCCCGCAATTACGGCTTGAATAAGTCGTGTAAACACGGCCTATGGGTACATTCACAATGCGTTTTTGGATATGATTTCAGGTCCATGTTGGATCCGAAAATTGCATCCAAAAACGTAGTGTCAATCGGATCCAACACACAGCTGCGTGTTTGGATGTGTGTTGGATGCAGCAGGATCGTACCCTGTACTTTATTATAGGGCTCCTGCTGGGTCTTTCGGACCAAGAATTGACATGTCCATTCTTGGAACGGATCCGAAAGACGCAATGAGACAAGCATCAGCGATCACTCGTGTGAACACCGATACGTGTTTTACATTGCGAGCAGTGTAAAATCACACTGCTATTGTCAGATGCACGTTTGGGTCCATCTAGATGAACCCCAACACGCATCCATAAGTGTATGTTTACACGGACCCAAAACGCTCTGTGAACATACCCTAATAGTGATAACTAACTATTCGTAAATGTTCCTCTAAATCTTGCCCTATGACTACTTTAACACCAGAACCTTTATCCCTAAAACTTATCCACAAACTGTCCCTCAAAAATGCCCCTAAGCCTAATACTAACCCTAATACAAAAATCAACTCTGGGACCCAGTGATTCCCTAATCAGGGCCCAGAAGAATTAGACAAACACTGATCTTCTCAAGGACTACAAATTCTAGACCTTGGCCAAACTGCACTGATATAAGAAGCAACAATATATTAGAATTTCACACAACTGAACCAGACAATAGATTTCAAAAAACAATAACTTGACTTATCAGGACTAGACAGGATCTTGCTGTGTTCTCTGCAATCAGACTGCCAAATTCCAATGAGCTTTGTAGAGGCTAGAAAGAGTTCCAGATGTGTAGCCAGGTCATCTGACATTCAAGCATCCTGAGCAGCTGGCATGCAACCACTTCAAACCAAGACAACAGAAGACAGACATAACATAGAAACTTCTGCTGATCTAATAAGCAAGAGAGAACAAAATGGAAAGAAAATTACTGCCATTTATAAAACACATTACTGATATCTTTAATTCATGAATTTAGATCACTGGACACTGAGGAAGACCTGTTTCTCCAGCATTTAAACATAAGGCATCAGGCTGCTGTTAAAATATGTAGGTGTAATCTGGAAGAGGCGCAACTAAATTCACATGAAAAAAACATTTAAAACATAGTACAAAGAATTTAAAGGAATCCCCAACACTGCTTGTATCAGACTTTTAACCATGACCCAGAAGGTTTGTTTTACAGAATGATCCTAGTGCAAATGGAACATAGTTAGTTCTGCCATTCAAATCTCATTGCCAACATTTGTCTGGTACAGCAGGATTGAATGAATGTAAAAGGGAAGGAGTGTGATACCAAAACATCATACGCTTGTACTGATTTTCCTTGTAAGATGTGCAGGTAGCGGTCTTAGCAGTTCATCTTCATATCATCTGCAATATTTCCCCGTGATAACTTACCCCCTAGATACGATTCCTATCTCACCATGTAAGGATGCCGGACATCTGGAAAGCGCTCAATGAGTATTTGATAAATTTCAGAGATAAGGCCCTTTAGTAGAATAATCCAATCTACATAATTTTTCAGATCAAATTTATGATGATTATCCCTCCTGGATCATAAACTTTTCTAGGTACCAGCAGTACAACCTCAGATTGCTTCTTGGCACAAATCTAAGAAATCTCATAGGATGTGACACTAAATTGGTAGAGGAGGTACTTCATAATTCCTTTGTTAAATCGTAATTATAAAACCGTGGTTTATTGAGGTCATAGGCAGGGGTGTAACTAGAGAAGCCAGGGCCCCAAAGCAAACTTTTGGATGGGGGCCCCTTCCCCCCCCCCCTCGCCCCGCCTCCTGACCACGACCATGTACCAGGACATGCTGTTACGTAATGTAGATAATACAAGGGGCAAATACCTCACCCTACATATCCCCATCACACTGCTACCAAACAAATCCACTGGACTTGACTATACCGCCAGAACATGACCACAAATTACCACCACATAGTGACTGAATAATACCCCTACACTATTACTGATCAGGACACAAAGACCAATAGTACCGCCATATAGTGACCATATAGTGGTATATACTAGTGTACACAGGCTCTGCAGACTGTATATAACCTCCATACAGTGACCATATAGTGGTAGACACCAGTGTACACAGCCTCTGCAGACTGTATATAACCACCATACAGGGGACCATATAGTGGTAGACACCAGTGTACACGGGCTCTTTTAGACATATAAGTGATTACAGTGTAGTTACATCTTGTGATCACAGGTGACTTTTCTCTGATGAGTCGTTGACTTTCCCCTTTGTTCTGCATCCGGTCCAGTCCGCCATCATGATGACATCTCCTGGCCACTTGTCCCTGCGATTTAGATCCCAAATATCTTAGAATCCTGACTTTTCCAGCACCTGCCCCCCTGGCTATATGGGGTCCATTTAGGCAGGCAGGGTTTAGGTAGCTATAGGGAGCCTACAGGTAGACAGGGGTTAGGTGGGCTATAGGGGCCATTTAGGTAGGGTTTGGTAGCAAAAGGGGCCCATATAAGTAGACAGGCAGGCTTCGGGGGCTATATAGGTAGGAAAGCTTTGGGGGGCTATTGGGGCTATATAGGCAGACAGGCTACACAGTAGCTATAGGGCTATTCAGGCAGGCAGCCCTTAGGGGGCTTATCTAGGCAGGCTGGGGGGCCTATCTAGGCAGGCTGGGGGGCTATCTAGGCAAGCTGGGGGGCTATCTAGGCAACCTGGGGGGGTATAAAGGCAGGCTTAGGGGTATACAGGCAGGCTTAGGGGTAAAAAGGCAGGCTTAGGGGGTATACAGGCAGGCTTAGGGGTGTTTTAGGCAGGCTTAGGGGCTGTATAGGCAGGCTTAGGGGTGTATAGGCAGGCTTAGGGGGTGTACAGGCCGGTTAGGGGGTGTATAGGCAGGCTTAAGGGGTGTATAGGGAGGCTGGGGGGTGTACGGGCAGGCTTAGGGGGTGTATAGGCAGGCTAGGGGGTGTATAGGGAGGCTAGGGGGTATACAGGCAGACATATGGTGTGTATAGGGAGGCTTAGGGGTATACAGGCAGGCAAATGGGGTGTATAGGGAGGCTAGGGGGTATACAGGCAGGCATATGGTGTGTATAGGGAGGCTTAGGGATATACAGGCAGGCTTGGGGGTGTATAGGGAGGCTAGGGGGTATACAGGCAGGCATATGGTGTGTATAGGGAGGCTTAGGGGTATACAGGCAGGCATATGGGGTGTATAGGGAGGCTTAGGGGTATACAGGCAGGCATATGGGGTGTATAGGCAGGCTTAGGGGCAGGTAAAATAATAAAGTTTACTCACCTCGGTCCACGCTCCCCCGATGCGCCGCGCGCTCCGCTCTGCTACTTTCCCTGCAGCCTCTGCGCTCAGCGCGGGCGGCGCGGTGATGTGACGTCACTGCGCACGCACACGTGATCACAGAGCGCCGGCAGGGGAAGTTAGCAGAGCGAAACGTTGCTACCGCTCTGCTCCCCTCCCTGTAGCACTGCCTCTGGATGCTCGGGCCGGAGGGCCCGGGCTTTCAGAGGCAGCATGCGCTGGGCCCCTCAGCTCCCTGCCCGCCGCAGGGAACTGTTAAGTTTACTGCCGCCGGGTCCAGGAGCGGCATTACCGGGGTAGCGGACGCAGTAGCAGCACGGGCCCCGGAGCAACTGCTACCCCTGCTACCCCGGTAGTTACGCCCCTAGTCATAGGCAAGAATTGTTCAGAATTAAAAAATAAAAAATAAATAAAAAATTCAGAAGAAAGCCCAAATGTTTTAGAACATAATCTCCAGACCTAAATTGTGAGTGTTGTAGGTCGTAAGAGTGGAACATGCAGTTTCACTTGGAAAGTAGCCCATAACAATGAGTTCAGGAGGATAGGAGCAAGGCACAATTTTCCTATTTTCATCCACCTGGCATAGGTGCAGAGGTAGTGATCGCTACCAGGCCCTGGAGCTGTAGGAGCCCCAAAGGCCCCTCTTACGCATAAGGTGATACCAGTTTTATAAATCACACATGGTAGGTGGGGGCATTTCATGGATTTTGTACTGGGGCCCTGGAGCTTTAAGTTACACCTCTGCTTGCTGGGATCTTCCTCAGATAAGCAGATTGTTAATATTTGACAATATTAGAAACCACCAAACCACCTCTAGACTTGCTCAACATTAAAACACATTTTGTTATGCTAAGCATTTCTAGCCCCACATGAAATGGAACAAAGATGTCTGTATGTAGCACTGTCAGATCTCTACCAGGGAGAGATATAGGCAAGTTTTTTAAATACGTACATAAGTTTAGGCAAAATTGACATTTTAATAGCCGATATTCATCCAAGCAAATTCAGGTATTTTATTTTTTCATGGTTCTATGTCTTACTCTGTGAGTGAATAGAAATATTAATGTACACATTAATGTACACATCTGAAAAATGTTGGTTTGGATAGTCCTTCTTACCCCTAAGGGTAGCTTCACATAGCGTAAAGCGGCGCTTTTCTGTGCATGCCGCTATATGCCTGAGGTGGAAAGTACGCACACCTGCTTGGTCCCCATTCAGCCTCACTTTCCCCAGGCTCACAGTACGCACCGGTGAATACGCTGTGAAATCATAGCAATCAATGATTTTACCATATTTGTTGCCCGTACTTCAGGCACACTGCAGCGCAATTACACACCCCTTAAAGTACTGCCATTTCACCCTTGAAATACAACAATGACTTTTTTGTAAATATTTACCAGACATATTGGGTGACATGCATGAAATTTCGTGTGATAATGCCAAATTTCATGCACATAATATAAGTCTAGAATGCACCTGATTTATGAACCCGCTCTACAGCGGGTCATAAATCAGGTGCATTCTAGCACTAGGTATGACACTTCTGGCTCAGGTATACCACTTCGAAAGTAGTTTACCTGTTCCAGCAGTAATACGCCTAGAAATGCCGTAGCGAAGCTATAAATATGTAGCTTCATATGGTTCTAGTGCGCTCCGCCTCCCACACACCCCACGAGATCGGGTGCATTACATAGCACCGCCCCGTTCACACATGTCGCCCATTATGTGCACAAATCCATGTAAACTACACCTGAAACCTTTGTTCCATTAAATTTAATGAACATGTTCCCATTTCAAGATGGCCAGATACAGTGTGGAAAAAAAGTATTTAGTCAGCCACCAATTGTGCAAGTTCTCCCACTTAAAAAGATGAGAGGCCTGTAATTGACAACATACAGTCATGAAAAAGTTTGGGCACCCTATTAATCTTAATCTTTTTAGTTCTAAATATTTGGGTGTTTGCAACAGCCATTTCAATTTGATATATCTAATACTGATGGACACAGTAATATTTCCAGATTGAAAAAGAGGTTTTTTGTACTAAAACAAAATGTGCAATATGTATTAAACCAAAAAATTTGACCGGTGCAAAAGTAAAGGGCACCCCAACAGAAAAGTGACATTAATATTTAGTAGATCCTCCTTTTGCAAAAATAAACAAAACCCTTTGTTGCTTCCTGTAGCTTTTAATCAATTCCTGGATCCTGGATGAAGGTATTTTTGACCATTCCTCTTTACAAAACAATTCAAGTTCAGTAAGTTTGATGGTCCCGGCATGGACAGCCCCCTTCAAAGTATCCCACAGATGTTCAATGATATTCAGGTCTGGGGACTGGGATTTGGGCCATTCCAGAAAAAATTGTAATTTTTTCCTCTGCATGAATGCCTGAGTAGATTTGGAGCTGTGTTTGGATCATTGTCTTGCTGAAATATCCCTCCCCGGCGTAACTTCAAATTCTTCACTGATTCTTGTACATTATTCTGAAGAATCTGCTGATACTGAGTTTAATCAATGCGACCCTCAATTTTAACAAGATTCCCGGTGCCGGCATTGGCCACACAGCCCCAAAGCATGATGGAAAAACCCCCACCAAATTTTACAGTGGGTAGCAAGTGTTTTTTCTTGGAATGCTGTGTTTTTTGGGACGCCAATGCATAACGCCTTTTTGTATGACCAAACAACTCTATCTTAGTTTTTATCAGTCCACAGGACCTTCTTCCAAAATGAAGCTGGCTTGTTTCCAAAAAGTGCTTTTGCATACCTCAGGCGACTCTGGTTTTTTGGGGTGCTTTCAGAAACGGGTTCTTTGCATCACTCTCCCATAACAGCTTCTCTTTGTGCAAAGTGTGCTGTTATTGTTGACCGATGCACAGTGACACCATCTGAAGCAAGATGATGTGCAGCTCTTTGGAGGTGGTCTGTGGATTGTCCTTGACTGTTTTTCACCATTCTTCTTCTCTGCCTTTCTGATAAATTTTTTTTGGCCTGCCACTTCTGGCTTAACAAGAACTGTCCCTGTGGTCTTCCATTTCCTTTACTAGTACCTCACAAATGGGAAAATGACAGGTTAAATCTCTGAGACCAACTTTTTGTACCCTTCCCCCGAACAACTATGTTGAACAATCTTTGTTTTCAGATCATTTTAGAGTTGTTTTGAGGAGCCATGATGCCACTCTTTACAGGAGATTCAAATAGGAGAACAAAATTGCATTGGCCACCTTAAATACTTTTCTCATCATTGGATACACCCGGCTATGAAGTTCAAAGCTCAGTGAGGTTACAAAACCAATGTTGTGTTCAGAAAGTCAGTTTAAAAAAAGGTTAGGAGTATTCAATCAATAAAATGATAAGGTACCCAAATTTTTGGTCAAAATTTGGTTTAATGCATATTGCACATTTTGTGTTTGTACAATTAAACCTCATTTCAATCTGGAAATATTACTGTGTCCATCAGTTATTAGATATATCAAATTGAAATGGCTGTTGCAAACACCCAAATATTTAGAACTAAAAATGATTAAGATTTATAGGGGTGCCCAAACTTTTCATATGACTGTAGGTAGACCTCAACTATGAGAGACAAAATGAGAAAACAAATCCAGAAAATCACATTGTCTGATTTGGAAATAATTTATTTGCAAAATTTTGGTGGAAAATAATTTTTTGGTCAATAAAAAAAAGTTCATCTCAATACTTTGTTATATATCCTTTGTTAGGAATGACAGAGGAACAAATGTTTTTTGTAAGTCTTCACAAGGTTGGCACACACTGTTCTGTATTTGGCCCCATTCCTCCTGCAGATCTCCTCTAGAGCAGTGATTTTTGGGGCTGTCCCTTGGGCAACACGGACTTTCAACTCCCTCCAAAGGTTTTCTATCGGGTTGAGATCTGGAGACTGGCTAGGCCACTCCAGGACCTTGAAATGCTTCTTACGAAGTCACTCCCTTTATTGGGCCCTGGTGGTGTGCTTGGGATCATTGTCATGCTGAAAGACCCAGCCATGTTTCATCTTCAATGCCCTGATGGAAGGAGGTTTCCACTCAAAATTTCACGGTACATGGCCTCATTCATTCTTTAATGTACACGGATCAGTCATCCTGGTCCCTTTGCAAAGAAAAAACCCCAAAGCATGATGTTGCCACCCCCATGCTTCACAGTAGGTATGGTGTTCTTTGGAAGCAACTTTCGCATTTCTCTTCTCCTCCAAACGCGATGAGTTGTGTTTCTACCAAACAGTTCTACTTTGGTGTCATCTGACTGTATGACATTCTCCCAATACTCTTCTGGATCATCCAAATGCTCTCTAGCAAACTTCAGAAAGGCCCAGACATATATTGGCTTAAGCAGGGGGACACGTCTGGCACTGCAGGATCTGAGTCCCTGGCGGCGTAGTGTGTTTACTGATGGTAGCCTTTGTTATGTTGGTCCCAGCTCTCTGCAGGTCATTCACTAGGTCCCCCCGTGTGGTTCTGGGATTTTTTCTCACTGTTCTTTCGATCATTTTGACTCCATGGGGTGAGATCTTGCGTGGAGCCCCAGATCGAGGGAGATTATCAGTAGTTTTGTATTTCTTCCTTTTTGTGATTATTTCTCCAACAGTTGATTTATTCACACCAAGCTGCTTGCCTATTGCAGATTCAGTCTTCCCAGCCTGGTGCAGGGCTGCAATTTTGTTTCTGGTGTCCTCCAACAGCTCTTTGGTCTTCACCATAGTGGAGTTTGGAGTGTGACTGTTTGAGGTTGTGGACAGGTGTCTTTTATACTGATAACAAGTTCAAACAGGTACCATTACTACAGATAATGAGTGGAGGACAGAGGAACCTCTTAAAGAAGAAGTTACAGGTCTGTGAGAGCCAGAAATCTTGCTTGTTTGAAGGTGACTAAATACTTATTTTCCACCATAATTTGCAAATAAATTCTTTCCAAATCAGACAATGTGATTTTCTGGATTTGTTTTCTCATTTTATCTCTCATAGTTAAAGGTCTACCTATGATGTCAGTTATAGGCCTCGTATCTTTTCAAGTGGGAGAATTTGCACTTGGTTGACTAAATGCTTTTTCCCCCCACTGTATATTGGCAGGTCTCTAGTGAGTCAGGCAAGCTGGTATGAAAAGGTATGTTTTTTTATAATGTAATATGAAAATAAATGTATGCCATGATATATCCTAGGTTGATTTGCAAAAAATCTTCTTACTCACTGGAATACAAACTCAAGGAGCGAGTAAATATTTCACACAGTACTACATCACAGAGTTTTTTGTTGCATATAGTAAGGACAAGAAAAAGTGGAATGTTTACAAAGGAAATGGCACGGCAATACATAAGGTAAAAGTTTTGAACTGTTTTACCACTTGTTATCACATTATGCATCAAAGAAGTGTTGCTTACCCCACTTGTATACGTATATGCACTCTGTCCACGTTGTAATGGTTCGGATATCATTGTTTGGCGACTTCCAACTCAAAACACTAATTTCAGCGAAAAATATGAGGAATCTGAATACGTCTTTTCCATAAGAGCAGTACTTCTTTATTTTAATCCATTAAAAGTGCAAACAATGTGGCAACCATAATAATACCATACAATTCTTTGTACCCACTTATGGGTTTCAAGTCTAAAATGGACTCTTGATCACAGCAGATGATCAAGGTGAAGAGTCCATTTTAGACGTATTCAGATTCCTCATATTTTTCGCTGAAATTATCACATTATAAAGGAAGTGGATTGAAAGAACTAGTCTGGACATGGTAAGTTGCAGGTGGAGGCCCACTTTGTCCTCAAGGTGGTCAGGGCTCCAGGATCTTCGCCCCATTTTCCTCTCTTTATAATCCTGACCTGCATGGTTTCCCCCTTGTAACTGAACAGAAGGCTTTGCATACGCTCTCCCATAAAACATCTCTTTGACCTCTTTCTACCAATAAAACTGTAGTGCATCCGATCTATTTTGTAAAACAGTCACAAGATAAGGTATACATAGCCAGCCTACATCTAAGACTGAACGACATATATAGACTTAGCTGTAGCTGCCTTGTTGACATGCAGCTGTGGTCAACACTGGGGTAGCGGTACAAGCGGTTGGCAAGCGGTACAACTTTACAGCATTCAGTAATTAACTAGTGATCAACTTACTGTTCAGCTATGTTAATGTTGGCTCTTATATACTTGAATGTTAAAAAAGGCTGTGCCTGTATCATGGGACGTCCCCCAGTCCATCCTCCTGGCCGTGGGCACTTGTTAGTCTTGTTGCCTCATTATGTACCATCCTGACACCCTGCTAAGTTGGCCAACCCATACTGCTGGCTCTTCCTAAGGTGTGCACACCCTCACTATTGATGGTTTAAAGGGGCAGCACCACCCAGCTTTCTCAGGCAATGACCTGTTTCCTCTCCTTAGCTAAAGGGCACCTACTCCTCTGCTCAATGCCAGATTATTTGTGTTCCTCACAACGTTCTGAGCTACATTATGGCTCTATGACAAAACCTATGGCTGACCCTGAAGATCCACCTACAGCTTGGAACACCTTGCATCCAACTGGAAAGGGTCTAATATTGTAGGAAGACCTGCATCAGTTGCTCTCTGTCAATAGCTGATGCTGATTGGTTGATATTAAATGAGAGACAGGGCTTTCTTAAAAATATTCCTCCTTTATGTGGGATTCTTCTGCACAAGAGACATAGGGCGACATGTATGAATTCTGACGCTGATAGACCAGTTCTAAATCGCTTTAAGGCAGTATAGACTGCGCCAGAATGTGTGAACCTGTTCTTCTGCAGTTCATACATACAGGCGCAGTCTAGTACCAAGACGACAACTTAGGCGCAGGCAGACACCTTTAACCTGGTCTGGCTGTTCAAACTGTTCACACCAAAGTTTTGGTGTCAAAGAATCATAAATGTGTCTACTTCTACTAATGTGGTGCGGCACCCCCAGAACACCGCAAAACTTTGGCGCGCTAAAAAGTGTCTTTGGCACGGTACCGAGGCACTTATCGAGCCAAAGTTTGCAATACACCTGTTCATATATCTGTAGAACTGGTCTACTACAGCTTTTTGAGGCCAGAATTGTAGCGCAGTCCCGTTCATGCATGTCACCCATAGTATTCAAAATCTTGTAACAATGGTGCTTTAAAGTAGGTAAACCCTTTATCATACCTCTATAAGTACCATTTTATGGTTAAAATTTATTTCAAATTTTCTTTTAGAACAAACCCAATTTTTTTTAAAATTTAGTTTCTTCACATCTTCACATTTAGGCCCCATTCAGATCATGTTTTCTGGCTCTGTTACAGCTATTCACTGACATACCGAAGCAAAACCATAGTCAACTATAGAGCAGATGTAGTCTGTTTTGGATTGTGTTTGCGTAATTTCCTATTCGTTCACTCCTCAACATTAAAATTGCAACACTAAGATGGACAAGCCGTGAGGTTATTAAAATCCTACACAAGGGAACGTCACACCTTTCCTACTCCTAGAATTATGGTGTGGGGTGACATAATGTATGGTAGCCAGTCTCCTAGAGTCCACATCTAACCGCTCAGCATTATTAATTTGGGTGTAAAACCAGTGATATAGCCATTTCTGTCCCAAGAGCCATTTTTTAACAGGACAACGCCAGGCCGCATGTTAGCCGCGCTACTGTGAGCAGCCTATGTGGCCTAAACGTGCTGCCATGGCCTGTCTACCATCTAGAACATCTGGGATGTCAGTGGTCAGCAATTGCAAAGGATTGCCGTTCTTGATAATGTGCCCAAGTGCTTTCAGCACGACATGACATTCCTCAGACAAACATTATTACTGTCACTGATAGCATGTCAAGGTGTGTAAGTAAATGTATTTCTGCATGTACCACTCATACTCTATTCTAATACTGAATAAATCGAGATATTTTAAATATTTTATTTCCATTTTTTATCATTAGCATACCATTAACATCTATATTGATCATGTGATTTCCAGTCTTGGTGTTCAAGACTTTTTCTTCTTGGAAACATTGGAAAGTTTATGCTTAACTCCTAATTAGGAGACCCGACAACCTCTTTAAGAGTATGCTATTCTAATTATTCATATGTTATATGACAATATAATGTTTCTAAATATATCAAGTATAACAACATTCGTAGTCCAAAAAACCCTAATGCATTTTAATATTCTCTTGCAGCTCTTTGATGGCAATTCTGACTCATCTAGTATAAAAGAAAATCAGTTTGAACCACCAATTGCTGCACGATACCTCAGGGTATTTCCTACAAGGTTCTACAATCAACCTGCTCTTCGCATGGAGCTGTTTGGATGTGAAATACAAGGTAAAATTTTATACAGATGATATGCTTAACTAACCTTAGTACTTGTCCTTTAAACCCCAGGAGAAACTGCAACTTCTATAGCTAGGTCACTTTATAATCAAAATTAAAATCAAATATTTTTTTGATAAGCTTTAGGCTTAAATGTCATTACCTCTCCAAAGTTGTACTTATAATTCATGTTCTACATTCCTGACCTGGCTAGCTTACTTATTACTATCTTTGTCTACTGCCTACCCTAAGCTTCACATCGGATTCCTGTCGTCCAGTTGGATAAAACCTTGTTTCAATTGTCTTAGGGTGAGTTCACATGGTGTGTAGTGGCATGTACCTGTGCGTACTTTCAACAGCGATCTGGTCTAGGTCCCATTCCCTTTCACTGGCATCAGGGAATACGCCGGGAAATCATAGCACCCAACGAGTGCTCTGATTTTATTGTATCTGCAGGGTGTACTTCGGGCACATTGCAGCGCAATGACGCTCTGAAGTACGCCCCGCAAATACGTCATCTGAACAACCCTTTGTCAACAGAGAAATCCCGCTCAACGCTATCTAAATCGTTACAATCTTGTTGAGTCCACAAATTGATGCTCTAAGTAAAAATAAGGTTTAATTCTATGTTCTCCAAAGGCCTACTAGTTTTCTCTTCTTGGCTTAATCCTGGCCAAAGCACCATGCCCTGGTAGTCCACTAGACTTCTGGTACTGGCGAGAACACTGTTTCTCTCACTGCTTCCCTGTAGTTACGCCTTCTCCAGCACCTAGGAGAAGTTTTGGGTGATTTTCCAGTAGTTAATCAACAATGTATTTTGAGATCTGCTATACTTTAGTTTGTATCCAGACCAAATCTTACTCTTTTTTCAGACCTGGACACCTACTAGCAACATGTTCACTCTCTTCTGTTGTGTCTGAGAGACAATCAACTTTATGCTAATATTCATTTTTAGAAAGTGTATTCTTCCCTTCTTAGAGTATCTGATCTTGAACTAAGGCCTGCAAATGGCCTAAGTGGCCTTGGACTACGAGCTTTCCCGGGCTACTTTGGATTTGCCAAAAACGACTGCAAGTTTATTCCCCTTTTCTCCACGCTGGTTGCCCTGAATAGAAAAGGAGGCAAGATCAAGAATTTGACTTGATAAGCAGTTTTCCAACAGTTAAAGGACACTTTTGCCTCTGCTTCAGTGCTTCAAAGTCCAGATCCCTCTAGACAGTTTCTGACAGAGGAGTCTAGTTCACTTCTACATTCTGGTGGATGCTTTATTTATTAGAGGTCAAGCTTGATTTTTCCTCAAACCCATTAATCAAACCCTAGACAATTGTTTTGAGAACAGAATGACTGGGTGATACTTCTACCTTAGGCCCATTTCTTCTACAACAATCATTCAGGAGAATCCAGCGGAGCTCTGCTGTTTTTTATTGTACAGGATTCCTTTGTATCTGGCAAGACACCAAATCATCTCTGTACAGAGCTATCTCTCATGTTAAGGTCAAATTGGGTTTAAAGCACAGACTTCCTCCTCAGTTCTGTAATTCCATTTTCTCAGAGTATATCTATTTAAATAGTTCTTGCTACAAACTAATTCTTCGATTTTTGAAACCTTATTCACATTGAAGCAGCTAAATCTGATGTGCTACAAGTTGCACATTTCTGCATCTCTTTGGCTCTCCAACTCCTTTCATGCCTTATCATTCTGTCTCTATACCCACTATAGGTAATTATACTACGTTTCAGTCAGGAAAGTCCTTAATGTCAAAAGGGGTAAACCATTTAATCTGGTTCACTAAAGGAGCCTTGTTCTGGAAGCTAGGTCTTGGCAGAAAGCTAAAACATCATTGTTCCCGCCCTTATTTTCAAATGTCATCTTATGAACAGGCAAAGGAAGAGGGTCCGAAAGAGGAGAGTACTGCCGGGCTTCTGCATCCTAACCACCATGGGTTTCTTGAGTGTGCGCCTCTTACCTGGCTACGCTCCGCACCAAATTCTTCTCCTCATATTGGGCTTACTTGGGGCATACCCTGGCTTCAGGACTCTTGAAGGCCAGTGTGCATTGAAGATGTGCTTCCAGCAGAGGGCTTTGACCATAGCCTAGTTACAGAATTCTTTGAACTGTCTTCCTCGCATAAAAGGTTTCTATAATACTTCTGAATGTTCTCCATTCCCGACCTAGCTAATTCCCTGACTACTCTCCTCGGCTGTTGCCCTTCTGTCTATTACGTGTTTTAAAGAACTCCACCTGCCCTGACTGTGGCTTTACTACTGTGTTGCTGTACTCCCATCCATGGCTTATTCCCAATTAACTATATCTTCTGTCTCCTACTACAGTACTGCTTTTGCATAAATCAACTGTTGCAAGGGTTGAAAAATGAAGAACATTAGACACTGCTCCTTCCAAACTTCTGGGAAAAAAAACATATGCGATATTATCTTAACAATCCTTGTGTTCGTGATTTTCTCCTAAAATACTCTAGATTATTGCTTGCTATTACTGAATTCATTATTAATATTATCTATTGGGTCTCATGTATTAAAGCTGTCTAATGGCATAACAACCAATTCGAGCTCAGCTTTCAATTCTTATACTGCTCTGGAAACATTAAAGCTAGCCTCTGATTGGTTGCAGATTTAGGGGATGTCCACACGTTTTTCACGCTTATTTTGGAGCCTATGGGCATGTCCCCACGGCACGGGTTTGCGGCCAGTTTTTCAAATGGTTTGCGGTTTTGCAGACTGTCTGAAAAACCGGCCGCAAACCAGCACAACGGGGCTCTATGGAAAACCCGTGCAGCAGTCCCCACTGCACAGGTTTTCCGCCCGCCGGTTTTCCCGCCCGTGGGCCGCCCGAGAAACATTCTACATGCACATTCTTCCGTCTGGTTTTCGGACGAAATATGTGAATATGAAGGGGGAGGGCTTTTCTCCGCTCATCGCGGAGAAAAGCCATCCCCCCCCCGTGCCCATGTGCTCTGCACACAAACCGGACAAATACCGGTCGGATAAATTGACCGGTATTTGTCCATTGCCGTGTAAACAGGCCCTCTTTTGCACCCACTACCCCCCTAAATAAGCATCCAAAATGCCTTTGAACACTTCACCATGTAAAATCAGCATCTTCATGCTATGTTTGTCTTTTACATTACTAAGATTCCACAATCTAATGTATCAAACTGTGCTCTTTTAAGGCTGCTCTGCACCACTGGGAATGGAGAACTATAACATCAAAGATGAACAAATAACAGCCTCCTCCTACAAGTCTTTCTGGTACTCATCTTCATGGTTACCATCATTGGCACGTCTTAATAAAGGAGGCAGTGTTAATGCTTGGCAAGCAAAGGTATGGAAAGAAAGCATTTTCATGGAGAACCAGTAGCTTCTAAATGCCGGTTAATAAATAACATCAATGGTTTCATAAACCATCTTTTTTATTATGCTATCACTGGACCAACACAAGTTTTAACAACGTCATAGTGATGACATGAGCCAATATCTGTGCCTGTTAGGAAGCTAAATGTAGTCAGTCTACTAAGGTATTCATTGTAGTAAAAAAGTGTGCAAGAGTTCTTCAAGACCACATGGGAAATTCTTCGTGACCTCTCACACAAGGACCACTGCCTTTCCATAAATTGGTAGCACTAAGTTTAATTACAGAGTTTGAGTGTCCAGGAGTATAGCTATTACTGTCTTTAAAATACTATATCTTTTGGACTAATGGCACCGTTTTTTTCACCTTAAACGGGGCTAAAAGTTTATTGTGTTTTATATTGTGAATGTATCTATTAACCCTTTTCCTGCTCTGTGCTGTACATTTACGACACAGCAGTAAGATAGTTAACACATCGTACGTGTGTGGCACTAGTATTGTGCAGGCAGAGTAGCTGTGTCTGTACGATCTGCAGTGAGATGCCTGCTATGTACAGTTAGGCTCTGGATGCAACAGCTGGGTTGGGCGCTAGCTTTGATCCTGACCATTTAACCAGCTAGATACCAAAATCAACCACAACTGCTGCATCTAGGTGGTTGACAGAGCTCTTTTTGCTATTCATTAGCACCCCCACAATGCAGTTAGGGGTTGCTGATAATTACCATGGCAGCCAGAGGATTAATGATGGCTACTGTGTCTGCCATGTACAGAAGTCTGCTAAGCCCTACACTATTGAAATATAAATTTTTTTTAAGTAAATGTTTAATTATACCACTTGAGGGTTTTTTTTCTGAAAGCTTATATGCATTTTATAATTTAAAAAATACAGTGTATTTAACATAAGCCCAAAGTTGTACAATCAGAATCTTATTCCCTACACATGGCACATCAAAATAACATAGGCTGGCCTCACACAACGCTATTACCTACATCAGATGTATCCATTGGGATACGGTAAAAAAAAGGTAACCTGACGGTTTCTGCGATATATAGCCGTAGTCGGCCCATAGACTTTAATAGAATCAAGATAGTCTTATTTGGATTCTGTTTGCTCACTTAAATGTACATGCTTTCCGTGTGTACACAGAAGCATGGTCTACCACACTTTTGTGTCCCACTCAAAAAGCTGATAGCAGTAAATAAAGCAAATGTAGTCCAAATAGGACTACGTGTGTTCTACTCAAGACGGGGACAAGTTATTCTGGGGCAAGATATATAGCTCCCCCCAATGTAAAGTTCAGCCCACTACATATCTCCTTGCGCCCACTTCCTTACCTAGGCAGTCGCCTACCTTAGCCTACCCGGTTCTACTAAAGTCTATGGGCTGGCTACGTTGCAGTAACTGTTGGGAGTACCTTTCACAGTACCCCGATAGCTACTTCACCATAGGGGATAACGCTGTGTGAACCCAGCCATAGTTGCACTGCTCTTCTCCTGTTTTCAGCTATCTGCTGTGTGACACTACATTCATTGTTGTAAATTATGAGCAATTGCAAACAGGGTCCTCCCAGCTTTTCTACCAGTCTGTCACCCAGTAAACTCTTATCTGTTGTACTTGATACTTGTATTGCCTCATGTTATGTACCTGAACCCTTCTGTAATTGATATGAACAGTGCTCTGGCATTAAAGGGGTTTTGCCACGATCTCCTTTCATACCTCCTGCATCCAGCTCTTCAGCTCTGTGTGCTCAGAAGGGGGCGTGTGTGATTTGTATGAATTGCATATCATTTGACCCTGCAGGATGACATCACCATGCCTTTCCTCTCTCTAGTCAAAGAAAAGTCTGTTTATATAAAGCATTGTGAGTAGCTGAGAGGTAAAGCTTTTGCTTCACAGCACAAGGGTCCTAGGTTCAAATCCCTGCAGGAACCAAACCTGTGTTTTTTTTTCCTCTTTATCAATGCATATACCTTATTGAGGTTTCTTTTTTATTTATTTGCACTGTTTGGAGTATAGAGGATGGGAGTAGAGTGGCAGCACCTGGGGTTTGAACACTCAGTAGCTGCCTGAGAGGAGAAGTGATGTCTGAGCATGTGCGACCAGGACTGAGAAGCACTCTGTCCTGGTCGTATCCCCTGGAGATGAGCTGTAAACAATGGATCACTAAAGGAGCAATTAAAACAAAAACAGAGCAGAATTTTTAATAATAATGAATGGTAAAAATGCTTGTTATTTCATTCGCAAGCTTCCCAGGTCAATTTTACTTCATGGCAAAACCCCTTTAATGGTGCTCTAAAGCATATAAAAACAGTAATTAATACAAATTGTAAAGTGTTTGAAACTAATATTATTTTTCATGTAGTCAAACAACAATCAGCAGTGGCTGCAAATCGATTTCCTTGTGACAAAAAAAATCACTGGAATAATGACACAAGGGGCCAAATCCTTTACAAGTGAGATGAGGGTATCCTATATTTTTCCCATACAGCGACAAGGGGAAGAATAAAAGTCTACAGGACTTTTTCCAATAAATGGAGAAGGTATCTATGAACGAGTAGCGATGAATTTTACTAAATATAGTTACAATGTCATGGGCTTAAGTATTCCTCTTAGTTATGTTGTGTCCCTAAGTACTTAGATTCAGCACTATTTGGACAGCATCAGATTGTAAAAGGACACACTCCTGTTGGAAATGAGAATGGTAATGCTCAGTTATCAAATTAGTCAAACATTTTCAGGAGGAATAACAAAGGGATGGTGCAATGTAAATGCAAGTATTTACTAAAACAGACATGCCAGAAAATTAGACAGGTCATCTTAAAGGGGTTATCCACCTCTCCCTTTTTAACCTAAATTATGTAGCTGAGACAGGAAGAACAAAAAGAAAAACAGTACTCACCTCTGACATACTTCTGGTCCCAGTGCTGCATCTCCCAATGCCCTCCATCAGTCTTATGTTGTCATTTGACCAAGTGAAATGTCACAAGGTGAAGTCTGTAATTGGCTGCGGGGGGTCACTGCCCTGCCCGACACACCATTGGGGGGGGGGAGCCTTGAGTTTCAAACATTGACATCGGGCAGTGTCACGTGACCACTGCAGCTAATTACAGGCTGCAGTGGCAATGCCCCATTCCACCGAAGCCAGAAGACAACAGAAGACCAGCGGAGTAAACCCGGGGGGGTTTCAGCATGGAACCAGAAGTATTTCAGAGGTGTGTATTGTTTTTTTTTATTTTTCTTCCAGCCTTAACCATATAATTTAATCTAAATAAGGGAAGATGGACACCGCCTTTAAGATAAAAGGGTTTGTCATCACAACAGATTAACGTCAAATGAAAAGTTCTGAGAATTATGAACTATTCTGTTACAACACAGTGAGTACTACTGTATATGAAAGAGGTTTATACAGTTTGCCATTTAACGCTTTCTATCCTAAAAAAGGAAAATCGACGTGGGTTTCCCGCAAATCAGAGCCACACCTCGGGTTTTTTGCGAAGATTTTAGCTTAAGATGGGAGTTTTTCATCTTTGGTTTGGACGAGGCTTAGTCTGATTGCAAGAGATGAGCATCCACTCAAAAGAATTAATTTTTTTCCCCCTTTTCTACGCACCACGGATTTTAAATCTACTCTGTAACTCACTGAGTGATATACAGTGTGGATTGGCCATTCAAATGAAGGGTGTCAATTTCACGAGGATGGCATGGAATATACCCTACAGCATGAAATCTGCACACAAACGTACTCCCTTTTTGGTTGCAGTAGTGAAAAATGTAAAATTTTTTTTGTGTCTGTTCACAAAAAAATTTTTTACTATTTATTTTTTTCCACACTTTATAATTTTTCATTTTATTTTTAATTCCATTAAGGGATAACTATTGTACACTTTTTTCTACACTAACTAATGTATTAGCATACTTGTATAGTGTCAGCATGACACATGCTGCGCAGGGGAACCACACTCATTCCTAGCCAGTTGCGCCTGGGAGCCCAACCCCCCTCTGTAGGGAGCAAATCTTTTGCCGGCTGCCACAGGGGTTAACTAAAAAAAGCAAAAAAGTAGTTGTGAAGGAAGTCTAATACAGGCTGTAAACAAGGTAAGTGATGTCATGTATTTATCGTACTCAAGTTACTTACCATGTATATTCTTAATGATATAGATCACCAAATTTTGTAGTTCTTGCCTATTTGTTAGGGTTATATATTTTTAGTTAAAAACAGTAATTATAATGCACATGACCCAGCAGATAAAGAACACCAATAGTGTCCAGTGTATGCCACTGATTTACAGTCGAGTCACATTATTATGACCACTAGCTTATATTCGTAGTAACCGCACGGACAACAGCTAGATGGGCTTAGATTGAATCAGAAAGGTCCTGGTAGGTTTTCACAGATATGTGGAGCCATGCTGACTACAATGTATCCCACAGCTGCTGGAGGGTGCATGGGGAAGATCCATAGAGTAAACACTATTATCGAGGTGGTCCACAGATACTCAGTTGGGTTCAAGTCCATGGAATTAGGGGTCCAGAGTAGTACTTGAAAGTCTTGGTCATATACCTCGAACGAATACTAAGACACTTTTAGCCATGTGATATTGTCACATTGTCTTGCTAGAAGATCCTATCTGCCCCTGGAAGACAATCAGCATATACGGCTGGACATGATCTGCAAGGATGGATTCATATCTAAATCATTTGAGAGTGCCTTCCACATGAATGAGTTGGCCCAGAGAAAGCCACGAAAACAACCCCCGATCAAAATTCTGCCACCACCAGCTTGTGTTCTTCCAGCAATGGTTGCAAGGTGTTTATTCTCTGATGTTTCTCTCCTGACACCCCAACGTTCCTCCATTCAATGAAGCAGAAATCATGACTCATCCTAGAAGGCAACCCCTATACCAATCAGCAGCGGTCCAGTTAAGATACTTCTGTAAAACTTAAGTCTTTTCTGCTGATGAAACTGTAAACAGAGATGCAGTGACCAGTAGGAACCCTGAACTGTTGTTTAGGCTATGTTCACATGATGTAATGCGGTGCGCTGATCAGTGCGTACTCCCAAGGCGCGGGGGGGGGGACGCGGCCCCATTGACATTCATTACTTGCGGCGCGTACTCGCCGCAAATAATTGACATGTCACTTATCTCCCCGTGCGTAAAATCCGATCGTATTGTATGAGCGGGGAGAAGAGGCGTAATCCAAGTTCTCTATGAGAAATATGGATTACCGTAACTTCGCCGGGCCTCTCGCCCGTATTAGAGCGCAAATACGGCGCGAAATGCGCGCCGAAAGTACGCCGTGTGAACATACCCTTAAGATATGGGTATGATGATAAATTTTTCCTGGTTCGTTTTGGCAGTGAGCTGCTACACTGCAGCATATCAGTTTGCCCTTAAGGCCATGTTCAGACGGCTTATTCAAGCCGTAATTGCGAGCCGGATTGTGCTCGCAATTCCGGCTTGAATAAGGGGCGGATGCGGGGGCGGGGGAGCGGCCCGCCGGCTCCATAGACTTCCATTATCCACGGCGGTTATTGCGCCTGGATAATGTGCAGGTTACTTTCTCCCCGCCCGGCGGATTCGCCGTGCGGGGAGGAGTGACGGAATCCACAGTTCTCTATGAGAACTGTGGATTACCGTAGTTACTGCAACGGATTGGAGTCGTACTGCAGCGCAAATCCGGCGCGCAGTACGGCTCCAATCCGTGGCGAAATAAGCCGTGTGAACGAGGCCTTAGCATCTTCGTGGCTAATGTTCACCTGTAACACCAATGGAAAGTGGTGCTCTGTAGTTTTTACATTGCTTATTAGCTTTGGTACCATTTGTCCACTCACACTACTTTTACTACAGCAGCACCTGAACAATTCACACACTGCACAGTTTCAGAAATACTGCCACCCTTGGCCCAATAATCATCCCTTTTTGTTAATCTGATAAATCAACACTTTTACCCATGACAGCAACAAGGGATATATAGTTACATAGTTAGTACGGTTGAAAAAAGACATGTGTCCATCAAGTTCAACCAAGGGTGGGTAAAATGTGGGTGAAGGGAGAGAGACAAGGACATTAAGCCCAGCCTCCCACTGGTTAATGCCCTGAAACCCACAAGGCAAGAACCAATCTGCTCCAGTGGAGACCCTATCTCTGACCCCAGAGCCTCCACCAGCCAGGATCCAAAATTTTACATAGCTACGTACGCATTAATATTATTTAGTTCTAGGTAGGTATCTAAGCCTTTCTTGAAACTCCCAACTCTTCCTGCTGTGACCAGCTCCTCAGGCGGCTACTCCACAGATTTAGTTTTTACAGTGAAGAACGCTTTTCTCCTCAGGAGATTGAATCCTTTTTTCTCTAGCTGAAGGGAATGTCCCCTTGTCCCCCGTTACATGAAATAATTTCTCCCCATACTTTTTGTACGGACCATTTATATATTTATATAAATTAATCATGTCCCCCTGAAGCCGTCTTTTCTCAAGACGAAATAAGTTCAATTCATTGTGTAGCCAGGAGCATGCATCTGCTGTGTAACCTGTGTTTGTATATCAGTATCTTCAATAAAGCTGCAATTTTAGCAATGCTGGAGCATCTATCACTGTTCGGAGGATTTTACTGTTTGGGGCCGTTTACACGGCACAGGACAAATACCGGCCGGTATTTGTCCTGTTTTGCGGCCGTCCCCACGGCCGCGGGGGGGACGGCTTTTCTCCGCGATGAGTGGAGAATAGTCCTCCCCCTTCCCATAGACATGCACATATTCCGTCCGAAAACCGGACGGAAGATGGTGCATGTTCTATGTTTTGCCGCCAGACCGTGGGGACTGCTGCACGGGTTTTCCATAGAGCACAATTGTGCTAATTTTCGGCCGGTTTTTCAGGCGGTCTGAAAAACCGCAAACCGGCTGAAAAACCGGCCGAAAACCCTTGCCGCGGGGACATGGCCTATGTGTACAGACAGCCTATTACACATCATATATATTGTTAAGCCAGCTCCCGACACATGACTTCCTTTAAGAGCTACCCTCTGTTGACATCAAAAGTAGAATGTGGTCATAATAATGTGACTCGACTGCGTATAATAAGGTCCAATGGGTACTGTTGAGGTGGCTGTCGTTTTAAGAAAGTATTGTGCTGTATGCTGTGCTGCTATCCCTGTGAAATATAACATAATCTGCCATGGAGACTCCTCACAATGAGGTGACTCATTTATGGTCATAGCGGAATAAAATCATTCGTGGTCAATTTTATATGGAATAGATAGTGATACAGAGCATATGACTTTACACTAAAATCCACTCTACTTTTACTATTTCAGGTGTTCAAAGGAAATAACAACAGTTCTGGATACTCCAAGAATGAATTCAATCCATCAATATATTCACGGTATCTGAGGATTATTCCCAAAAGTTGGAATCAAAGCATTGTGATGAGGCTAGAGGTCTATGGCTGTAATCTATAAATCATTGCTGTTCTGATTGGTACCATTAAGGGCTAAAGTTTTTAGTATTCTTACTTATCAGTGAATTGAGGGTTTTGAACATTTCTGCAATTTGTGCTTTTTGATTTTTGAGTTTATTATTTATATCTTTTGTTATTCTTATATCAGTGCTTCTTTTACAATGCATATTGTTTATTTTTACCTGTTTTTCTACTTCTCAAAGCCACTTTATTTTCCTGTAGAAGAATGTATGTGACAGTTTATAACATGGACATTTTTGTTCTACAGAAAAAAATAAAAAAACATCTATTTGACTGTGGCTTCATTTTATTAGATTCTAAGGGGTTTCTATGTCAGAAATGTGACTGAACAAACTAAAGTAATTGGAGATCGGCAGTTGAATCTGGTCATTTCTAACAAAGCAGAACTTGTTGGAGCCGTCGCTGTTTCTGAAAACTTTGGTAGGAGTGACCACAATATAATTACATTTAACCTAAACGTGAAAAAACAATCCTAGGCCAGGAGGGCAAAAACATTTCATTTTAAACCAGATCAATTTGCCCTTATTGAGTTCCGCACTAAAGGACATAGACTGGGAGCAGCTATAATAATAATCTTTATTTATATAGCGCCAACAAATGCCGTAGCACTTTACAATTCAGAGAGTATAAGCACAGACAAAAGACAGACATTACACAGTGAAAGCTACTTACAAATGAGACACAAGGTGTGAGGGCCCTGCTCGCAAGAGCTTACAATCTATTATCAAATAATGATGTAGAAGCCAAATGGCAGGATTTTAAATGTAATTACATGGCAAAATGTATTCCTATAGGTAACAAGTATAGACGATTAAAAGTAAATTTAACATGGTTTATACCTTAATAGGGCAATAAATGATAAAAAGGGCATTTAAAAAATATAAGTCAGAGGGATCAGCATTAGCCTTTGAAAATTAATAAGAACTTAATAAAATTTGTAAAAAGGTGATAAATTCACCTAAAATACAAAATGATAGGAAGGTTGACAACGACAGCAAAACAAACCCCAAGAAATTATTTATACTAGTAAATGCCAAAAAAAACTAAAGATGTAAGACCCTTAAATACTAGTAATGGGGAGCTGATGTACTCAATGTGTTTTTGACCTCTGTATTCTAGCTCTGGATATTTAACCCTGTATTTTGATGTAGGTGGTGCCAGTGCTGATGTAGGGGGCGCCAGTACTGATGTAGGTGGTGCCAGGGCTGACGAAAGCGCTGCCCAAGCTGATGTTGATACATCAACTAATATACTTAATTTGCTGGTTATAGAAATGGTCAAAGCCAAGTTAAGTCAACTAAATGTGAACAAGTCTCCAGATGGCTTACTCCCAAGTGTTCTTAAAGAACTCAACTCTATTACCTGTGCACCTGTATATGATATTTATAGATTCTCTGATGACTGGTAAAGTGCCAAGAAACTAGCATAAGGCAAATGTGATTCCCATCTTCAAAAAGGGCTCTAGGTCTTGCCCAAGTAATTATAGATCATTAAAGGAGTGTTCCGGGACCTACTCACGCTCGTTGGTCTGTCGGGGTATGAGTAAAGATAGAAGATAAACCTCATGCTTAGCACAAAACGTTCACGTGACAGCTGCAGCAAATTACAGGCCAGAGAGATCATGTGCAGGTGACGTCGTGGCATGTGACTGGCTGTAGCTGTCACGTGAACGATGAACGTTCTGTGCTTCAGCTGGGAGTGAAGGAGACCGTCTGGGAGGTAAGTATGAGGTTTATCTTCTATTTTTACTCATACCCTGGTTGCTCAACAAGCATGGATAGGTCCCGGAACATCCCTTTAAGTTTAACAACTATTGTGGGAAAACTATTTGAGGGGTTCTTAATGGACTATATACAGGAATATATCACTGAATTTAATATTATAAGGGATTGCCAGCATGGTTTTACTAAGGACCAACCTGATATGTTTTTATGAAGAGGTGAGTAGAGGTCTGGATAGCGGGGCGGCAATGGATATAGGGTGACATGTATGTACAGGTCTGCACTAGATGTCTGGCATCTTTTCAGCCTGAAAACTAGTGCAGCCCCATTCGCTATATTTTTAACCAGGTGCACTCCAATATTAGGCGCATTACAAAGCGCCCATTGTAATGTGCCTGAGATCAGGGCCGTGCTGCAGGCGTGTCGCACTACAACCGTACGAAGCTACAGATTTATGGCTTTAGTACGGCAAATCCAGGTGTATTACTGCTGGAACAGGTAGAGTACTTTAAAAGTGGTTTACCTGAGTCATAAGTGTCGCGTTGAAGATAGAAAGCACTAAATCTATGACCCGTAGTAGAACAGGTTCATAGATTCAGGCACATTCTACGTTACAAATGCGTTAAAAAAAAAGATGGCGCCTGGGCGCCAAAAATCATACATGTCACCATAGTGTTTTTAGGCTTAGTAAAACTGTTTCTTATAAGCCTATTGGCTAAATTAATAAATACAGGATGAGAAGTAATAGTGTGTAACTGGATTGAAAAGTATCTATCATATCTTACTCAGAGAGTGGTTGTAAGTGACTCCTACTCTAAATGGTCCCTGGTTATAAATGGTGACCCCAAACGCTAGATACTGGGTCCTCTTTTATTCAATTTATTTATTAATAATATAGAGAATGGTAAGAATAACACTGTTTCTGTTTCTATTGTTTTTATATTTGCAGATGATAGCAAATTATGTAGTGTAGTGCACATGAGATCTATTATGGATAAATGTAAAGCTCTGCATCTGTGTAATAATAATCTGCAGGCATCATATGTCCCAGGGGGTGAAAAACTGGGAGAATCACTTATTGAGAAAGATCTGGGTGTTCTTGTATATCACAGACTACAGGACAGCATGCAGTGTCAATCAGCTGCCTCTAAGGCAAGCAAGATATTGGCGTGTATTAAAAGAGGCATGAACTCACGACACAGGGTTGTAATATTACCGTTGTATAAGGCATTGGTGGGGCTTCAGTTGGAATATGCTGTTCGGTTCTGGGCCCCAGTTTATAGAAAGGATGTAGTGGAGCTGGAGAAATTGCAAAGACGAGCAACCAAACTAATAAGGGAAATAGAACATCTTAGTTATGTTTAAAATAATTAAACATATTTAGTCTTGAGAAAAGATGGCTACGGGAGACATGATTAATTTACATTAGTATCTGACTCAAAAAACAAGAGGGTACTCCCTCTGTTTGGATAAAAAAAAAAAGATTCAATCTCCAGAGGAGAAAAGCCTTCTTTACCATGAGAATTGTGAATCTGTGGAATAGCCACCCCACAAGCTGGTCACAGGAAGAACAGGTGATAACCACTGTGGCAGACTTCAGTCCACATGTCTCTGTCACTGGGTTGTCTACAGCAGGAGACCTGCGAGGTACATGTCACCGAGATGCGTGGCCTTGGTGAAGTAGGAGCCGGCAGTTTTATGTTGGTAGTCCTTCGGTTACTGATCCATACCAGCTCTGCACTGGAGTAGTCAAAGTGTAGGGGGGATGACTACTCCCACATATCCAGGATAGGTTTTACTTGGCCTATATAAGCCAGGAGGCTCAGATGAATTGGGGGACGGTTGCTGAGCTGGACAGTGCTCTTGCTCCCAGGCTGGAGAGAAGCATGTGCTGTAAAGTTGCAGAAACCTGAACCAGAGGATACAGGTGTGAGTCCTATAGTTTGTGGTGCTGGGCTATAAGCATAGGCCACACATAGTAAGGAATATCTCTGTTAGTAGCCAGACACTAAGAGTTATGTTTGTAGTGGTTTGTACATTGACATGTCTGAAGAATACGAACAGAGGCCTGTTTGAAATCTACCCCGTTGTCAGTGTGACATATATTGGTGTGCCATAATCAGTCTTACAAAAGATCCTAAAAGCTAACGGACCAATGGACTGTCCAGTATGGTGGCTGGATGTGAGTGAACTCCTACACCACTTACAACTAAATAATATTAATACTTATCGAGAAGTATAAAATCCTTGTTAGAATATAGATCCATTCTTATCAAGATATGGGATTAGGAGTGAAATATTCCTTATAGGGTTGTCGTAGCTTAATAAAGCTTTTCAGATGTTGATCGGGTTTTCAAATTAAAAATCAGTTGAAGGTAAAAATATCCAGGTTTTATTCAATGCAAGCATTGTGAGACACACTGTATACAGCATATTGCCTATACTCAAGATGTCTGCAAATTCCACTGCAATTCATGGTTTTATAGCCTCCCTTCTTCTGCAAGAATACATTTAGCCAATCAATTTAAAACATAGCTAGTTGCTATACGTTGGTTTAAAGTTAACATTTCCATATGAAGCCCACCTCTTACTGAAACAAAGAACCTTGTTTCTTTCAATAGGCCTGTAGCTCCAGGCCATATGTTTCCAATTATTGGAGGATGGGGCCCCATGTATATTAACATTCCAAAGACATCAGTGTTCTTTGGAGAGGACAAAGAAAACTTTGATGAAAAGTATTTAAAGAGTATATATATATAAAATCATATAAATATAAAATTATAAATATTACCCTCACAATTTTCCCCCTTTGAGCAATATGTGTGATCAATCCAATATCTTTAAGTTTTTTCTGAGTACATTCTCATGCAGCTAACCTGCATAGCCAGACTTTCTACTTACATGCTTCTTTTTTCCCTACCTACCCCATGCTGGGTTCCTCAGAAAAAAAGGATCGTCTACACATATTAAGCTCATCTAACATATTGAGGCTGCTTATGCACTGAAGAGAAGATATTATATTCCCCTAAGTCACAACAAAATATAGCGATTTTCTTCTTTTAGTTTCCTGTAACATCTACCTACAGTGAGCAATAAACATTTAATACACACTATTATGAGCAGTACACCTTGCATAATCATGTGTAATATCCCTATCAGGCTTCCACCTATGCCTCTAAACCAATTTGCTAGATTTAAAAATGACAACATATCACCCTATCATGAGTCCTTCTTTACTTGTTGTTGCTTTCTCAACCACTCATCACTCAGTTCTGTAAAAAAAACTATTTTTAAATCTGTCCTTATTTGCAATTTTCTGCTATATTAATATAAAAATAAAGTACTACCAATGTATAACTTATACCCATGAAAACTAAATGAGATTTCCCATTTTCCTTGACTTGTTATCTGCTGCCCTTTTATACAGTATATGCCTGGGTATTTTGTTTAGATCTACATCCTTATGGGGGACTAAGAAGGAAAATGGTGACAGCCTAGCTATAGTGCATGTTCCTTCTACTCCAAGAAGAATCCACTTATATGCAGCATATATCACATATCTTCTGGTAAGTCTTTCAGATGTGTGAACCCATGTAACAGAATGATTACTATCATGTACAAAGGAGCAATTCTACAGGGTGGGCCATTTATATGGATATTAAACTCCAAAAAAATGGGAATCTCGCAAGAGAACAGAGAGAGTGACCATTAATCACTATATTTACTATTTTGCCATAGGCAAACTTAAACTCTATCAGTTCTAAATCTATAAGACACAAAACATAATTTTTAAATTTGTATAACTCTTAACTCTATACACAATATTTAAAAACCTGACTTCTTACCTCTCAATTTTTTCCCTTCCTCTTCTGAAGGAATAAACTCCCTTCCATTACAAGTCTGGTGGAACCCCACCTACTAACAGGAAAACCTTTAAATATATACACAGTAATTTACTAACTCCAGTAAGGGATCCCAAGCATCCTACTTGGGCAGTTATCCCTAATCTGTGGTATATGGGGTACAAAGATAGTAGGGCCATTCTTCATCAATGGAAACCTCAATGTCACTGGATATCTGAAATTGCTACATGATGATGTGTTGCCCTCTTTATGCACTGAAGATGGCACATTCCTTGAGTTTTTCCAGCAAGATGGTGCAACCCCCACAATTATGGGTGTCAGTCCGAGCTTTTCTACATGAACATTTCCTGGAAAGTGGATTGGTCATCGTGGGCCAGTAGAATGGCAATCCCCAAATCTTCTAACTGTATTCCAAAACCTACATTCGAAGTCATCACCATCATCTTGAGGGACCTGATTACTAAAAGTTCCATTTGCAAATGCAGCACACTCATCACCATCTACTAAAGAAAATATTTACTCTCTTCTCATCTTAATCCATGAGTATCTGCTACTAAACAAGTAGCTCCTACACTAACATAAATCCCTTCATTATCACAAATGGAGGCCTTTCCTATTGACACTTTCAACTCAGGAGCTCATATTTTTCTCAGCTTTACTAACGGTACTGGTGCTCTTAAATTCCCAACCCTCTTATATTACCACATTCACACTCTGACCCTCATCGGTATGTGTTGTGACTTAAAAAAACCTGAATGTGTCCATCCTGCTATGGGTAAGGGTACATCAGTGATGTTCCATTATTAGTTCAGATTTGAAATTAGAAGTTTTACTTTCTAGGTAGTAGCAAGAAATATTAGACAGTTCCTCCCAGGTTGACAGAATTGCTAGATAAGGCATAGTCCTAGCACTGGGGTGTGTACATATTCAACAGTAATCATATGATAGTTTATGAAGTTGCAGGAACTAATTCAGCATCTTTCATCTTTCTACACGGGAAGGAATGATTTTCTCGTAGTGGCTGGTGTGGACCCAGTTGTTCTTTCACTCTAGTTTCACCGAAGTTTCAGTTGTCAGCAGAACTTGGAAGGGACCGTCGTAATGATAGGCTCAAGGCTCATTCTCACATGTCTTTTAAGGACTACCTATTCACTCAGTTCAAAGTTGTGGCCGCTCAGGTCACTGCTCAGATCTGAAATGGAATCAAAAACTTGTTTATGTAATAATAAAAATAATCTTTACTTATATAGCGCCACCAAATTCCACAGCACTTTACAATGTAGAGGGGATAATTACAGACAGAAGACAGACATTACACAGTGAAAGCTACTTACAGGTGAGACACAAGGTGTGAGGGTCCTGCTCGCAAGAGCTTACAATCTATGAGAGGACTTCCGGTTCCGGCGCCATCATGGGCTAAGACACAAGGACGAGTTCCGGGAGAACGGGAACGCAACCGGCATATTAAACCAGCCACACCAACCTGCAAATAGGTACCACGGTGTCTCCTCCCTCCGGTGATTGCAAGCCGCTGCTGACCGGAGAGCTGCGCTGCTGGGGAAGGAGCGCGAGGTGCGAGACTCACGTGGCATTCGGAAGTGATCGCCGCCATTGCTGCAGCAGAGATCACGTGGCCCCCCTGTCTGAGGGGCTGAGGACTAGGCGTGACAACAGTAACGGAGAAAGGAAACACGGGCAGCTAGATATCAACACCGAGAGGTGAGAAGCTCTGTGACCGGGACCAAGTGTGGGCGACCCGAGGTGCGTTCTGACAGTTGAAGCGGTGGGCGCTGCGGGAGGAGCGGCGGGAGAGTCAGAGGTGAGAGCGCAGACCTCTGGCATCATAGGCACCATCCCTGCATAACGGAGCAAGTTAGGGGTGCTTTAGAGTGCCAATACTGTTATTTGGGAGCAGCAGCTGCAGACAATCGCTACACTACAGAGCCTTACACAAGTCTCCATAGCAGTGGAAAGAAACGCTGCCAAGAGTCCTCTCTTTACCACTGATCCCAAATACGGTCCCCAGAGAAGCTACATTAGATGCTGGTGCCTTGTAACATGATCTGAACACTTGCAGCAGGACACTACAACATAGTCTGCCAAACACAGCACTACGGGCTCTAACCCTATGATACACGATTATTTGCCGGTCACCCAGCAGACACTTTCTACTATACTAAATCCTACTACAACAAGGGAGGCCAAGTGTACCTTTATAAGATAATACAGGACGGATAATCCTGGACTTCTAAACCCATATTCTAAGTTCCAGACCATTTCTCAACCACATTGCAACAGGACTGGTAATATCACTGTCTTCTCCATTATAACACACGTTGAAAGACCCTTATATACCCCTTATATGGAAAAGTTTTTACACAAAATGGGCCATAATAAAAATACCGCAGCAAATCAACAAGACAAAAGCCCTGGTATTCAATCCACGCCTCCTTTGGATGCACGTCGGTCTGACAACATGGATGACACACTTCTGTTAAATGACTGGCAATCTTCCCCATCTCCAGAGAGAGAGCCTGCTCAGCTTAACCTGCCATCAAGAACACTTCAGGAACCTCAGGAGCTACTTCCAGCTGATTTTAAAACAATGGCAACAGAAGTAGCATGACAGATCTCACCTGAGATACAGGATTCTCTTGCGGCCACAGTATCAAAATGTTTTCTCTCAGGTCCAAGCAAATATTAAAGTCCATACTGAACGGTTTGGAGTCACATGGACATAAACAGATTTTCCCCGACACTACATGCAGCACTAAAAACTAAAATCACACTTCAGTCAGTCCTACAGGAAAACAAACGCCTTACTGAGAAGATTGAGGATCTAGAGAAAATCAGACGGAGCAAATAACGAATCCTAGGCATCTCCTGAAACAAGGACCTCCGAGGTACCTTGTTGTACTATTGAAAAAGGAACTGCCTAGGTCTGGGCCTGGGATTGTACTGGAAAGTTAGAGGGCACACCGTCTCGTCCCAGACCATAGGGTGCTACTACCGCAACTTTCTACAACGTCCTCTATACCTCCAGCTCTAAGACACTGGCTGTCAATAATTGGGAAATATTTGACTTCACGACCACGAATAAAATCGCTTGGCGAGCTTTTAAAGCGACTTCTTAGATCGGATTATAATTTTCAATGGAAAGAAAATATCAGCACAGTAGGGCTTCGATTCTTTGAGGATTTTTTTTCCTCCCCGCCGGGTGTCCAAAAACGAGAGCTTTCTCACCTATAAGCTCTGAACTTTTTCCATAACCAAATACCGATTATGCTCTACTCTACAATACCCGCTGAACCTTCGGACTTTCATATGAATGGGAACACCTCTACGTTTCAACTCACCCTGCGGAAGCAACAGGAATTTTTAGAAAGTCTTGTAGTGTTCGCTCCATGTCCCCTTCCTCCGTCCCCTTTGACATCCAGAAACTCTCCCTCCTCGACGGCGGCTGCATTTATGCCGAGAGAAAAGGACAGTACAAGACGTGCTTCAACAGAGTCGCCGCAATGTAACCGTCCGAATGACAACAGGAGAGGGCGGACTTCCGGATTAGACACCTGAAAAGAATCAATGGTGGCACAGTTACAAGCTGCAAGAGCAGGGCGCGCGCTAGGCTGCTATCATAGCTCTCGTTTCTCCTTGTGAGATTGTTTAATGTATCTGTCACATATTGTTGATACTTCACGTTTCTGTCCATGATGAAAAAATGAGGTCACTTTGCAAAAAAACCCCAACAGGTTATATGTTCGTTGCTGTTTTTTCCCTGGGGTGGCAGTTGGTTTATTTATATTGCCTCAAAGGCTCTGTCCTAGGGTCTAAGATAAACAGTTTGTTTATCGATTGTTCACCTTCCACGAGTCATTTTGTAGCAAGTTAAATGCCTCCAACATGGAAAATCGTGTCTTGGAATGTTAAAGGTCTCCGCCTCCAAGAAGAGAAGATGGTATTGCGCGTCATTTAAACGCTTAGGAGTAGTTGACTCCTTTTTGCAGGAGACCACGGCACTGTCAGCATGAAAACCTCAACCGCATGCGCTTTTGATGGCCAGGTCTGGTTCTGGATCCCTTGCGATGGTGGTAAGCGCGGGGGTTACACACTACTTCATACAATATTTATAAAGGGCACGTGGTACCACCAGAGCATGACTCAAATGCAGATTGCTAGTACTTAAAATAGTTGTTGATGAAGATAATTTTTCATGATATAACATATACGGCCCCAACTCCGGAAGCTCTTCCTTTTTTAAGCACCTGGAATCAAAAGCCATCCAGGATCCTTCCAAATGCAAAGTGTTAGCGGGAGATTTTAACTCGGTCATCTCCCATGTGGAGGATAGACGGAGAGAAGAAGGCTCAAATTCAAATTTTAATACCTGTACCAGACAAACATGTTTAGCAAAGTTTGTAGAGAATTTAAACCTAAAAGATCCATGGCGCATCCTGCACCCTGATGACAGAGAATTTTCTCACTTCTCTCATCCCCACAACAGCTGGTCGAGAATTGACTACGTATTTGTGTCCGAGTTTCTCCTTCGAAGAGTGAGAGGGCGGAGATAGGGGACATGGTCATTTCTGACCATGCTCCGGTTCTGATCACCCTTTTTGATCGTTTTCCCCATTCGAACGACTATATCTGGCGCTTTCCGTCATTTTTGACACAAGATGAGGAATTCCAGAAAATAGTGCAAGGTGTGGCCTCGAGTTTCAATCGACAAGCAAAAGTCCCACATGAACAATCTCCACAGTTGTTTTGGGACTCAGCGAAGGCGGTTCTTCGGGGAAAACTGATGGCTCATATGTCCAGATTGAAAAAACAAACATCAGACCAGATAGATATATTAAGCGACAAGTTACAGCGGCAAACCGCTTTTTCCCGCTAAACCCCTCCTTGTCCTAAACACACGTGAATGGAAAATAATAAACAAACAAACGACTGCTGGAACGGTAAGGACATGAAAACATTCACAAGCCGAAGCTAGTCTTCCGCTTCGGGAGCAAACCAGGATGCCTGTTAGCAAGGTTTGTGAAAGGTCCACGTCATAAAGCTCCCCTACCCACACTACATGATGCTAAGGGCTCCCTCTGTAGTAAAGGAGAGGAAATAACGGAAATTTTAAGATAATTTTACTCCCAACTTTATTCCGATGAGCAGCTGGATGATAGGGCCTCTACGGATTGGCTTGGGAAAATACATATGCCGTGCCTGTCGTCAGACGAAATATCCATGTTAAACCAACCCGTCACTATCCCGGAACTGACTACAGCTATTAATAAACGAAAGAATAATAAATCACCTGCACCGGATGGTTATACCGGAGAATTCTTTAAAATATTATCTGTCCAAATAACACCGACACTCATAAATTTGTTCAACCTGTATCTTCAAGGAGGAACAATACCAACATCTACAAATACAGCCCACATTACAGTACTACCAAAACCTGGGAGGGATCCCACGTTGGCGGCCTCCTATCGACCCATCTCAGTGATTAATGTTGACCTGAATCTCTTGGGGAAGATAATGGCAGACAGATTGGCTTCCATTCTCCCTAGACTTATAGGACCAAACCAAGTGGGTTTTATTCAAGGGCGCTCGGCGGTCGCCAACATCGGGAAAGTTTTATTGGCCCTAGATGAGATCAAAAAACATCCCGATAATCATAAATCATCAGCATTATTGGCTATAGATACAGAGAAGGCCTTCCATAGTGTGGATTGGGGGTGGCTAAATCTGGTATTAGATAAAATAGGTCTCTCAGGTTCATTCCAGGTATTCTTGGATTCATTATATAGCAATCCGGAAGCAAAAATAAGTATTCCAGGATTTTTATCTAAATCCTTCCCTTGGAGAAGAGAACCAGACCGGATAACCCTCGATCGCCCCTTCTTTTTGATCTAACAGTGGAACCATTAGCTCGCTTTCTTACTACATCAGATATATTCAAAGGCATTAAAATTAAAAGTCACGAACTTAAGCTAGCCATGTTTGTGGATGACGTCATATTTGTAACGGATTGGCGCTGACAAACATATGCCGAAGCGCCGACCGTCGATATCCGGGTGTGGATCCTCAGGGCCCACCGCAGGCACAGATGGCAGATGCAGGCGGGTGGGTAGCCGAAGTGCAGTGTCTGGTACTGGAGGCTGAAAACCGGATCTGCAATGAACATCAGACAGAGTCCCATACAGTGACAGAATATATTTAGCAGCCAGTACGTACAAAAGCGGCAGATTGTACAACAGTAAGTGGTCAATGCTCTAGTGCAGAAGACAACAACGAACTGACAAAGAGTACAGTAGGAGTTCTTAAAGTAGCCAGTTCAGAGGTTACAGGCAGGAACAGAACACTGTCTCAATAAACGGTACAGTGACGCGCGCGCCCGTCGCCCTAGAGGAGCACGATGCGTAACAGGACGCCAGGACTGGAGGAAGCACAGGTGGTGAGGCTTTCAGCAGTGTAGACCAGACAGTGCGTGCAGAGAACAGGGACACCAAGGATGCTCACAGCATTCGGCCTGGCCGGAGAGGACCAACGGGCACA
Organism: Phyllomedusa bahiana; assembly: GCA_025379985.1. Lineage (NCBI taxonomy): Eukaryota > Metazoa > Chordata > Amphibia > Anura > Hylidae > Phyllomedusa > Phyllomedusa bahiana. Next base: position 92,644 of record JAODAL010007100.1, read on the forward strand.
GCCGACAGTCCTGGCAATGAACCGTGAAGTACCCACCCCCCTTAAACGAGCCCTCCCCTCCGGGCTAGCCCGGTACTCCACAAAAACAGCTTGGTCAACCACCTCCTCCTCCCGAAATCCCCAGGAGCCCGTCTCAGAGGAGGTGTCCAAGAGTCCCCCGGTAAACTTCTTGGACCTGGGGCGAAAAGCAGAAAGGCAGGGTGTGGGGTTGGTGGATCAAGGTGTCCTTTTTTTTGCAGACCAACTCTTCCTGCACAAAACCGATGTCGCCATTGGCAAAGCAGGCACAAACGGCAGAGAAACAGGGTGGCAGGACTGCTCCAGAAGGTGGGCTGAGGCAGTGAGAGTGGCACTGCTTGCCCGAATTGGAACAACCTCGCCCGTTTTCCCAGTCCCAGCGATGGCTGTGAAGCAGGAACCAAGGCAACCTGAGCAGAACTGGAGCAGATTGAACTTGGCTAGACGTAGAAGGAGATGTCCTCCACTTTGGTGGAACTTCCAATTTGTAGAGACACAGGCTGGGTGCGAAACTGGACTGGCTCCTTAGGATCTCCCTTTTAACGGATGAAAAACGTAGTCGGTTTTCCAGAACGGGAAACAGGCAGGCAAACTTCTCCCAACAGGGATGGAAGGATAGAAGTTCCTCGGCAGAGCCGGATCCAAAGAGGCAGAACTTCGAAGCATCACGCAGATGAAAACTCGTAGGTGACTGAGAGGTCAAACGGGAAGCGGCACACCGTTTATTCCGGGTAACTTCACCCCACAACACCATGGTGCTGGGTTCCCAGGGCGCATCTGGGCGTACCTGGGCAGTTTTTTCAAGTAATGACGGTACCACCCGCAACAGGCACAGGTTAAAGCTGCTCGACAGGGAGCAGTCTGTCTGTGGAGAAGGATGATGGCGGTTACCTCCATAGGCTCATCTTGGAAAAACGCAGGTGTCAGGCGGAGGTGGGCTAGAGGTTTCAGGTACAAAGCGTGGAGCTTGCGGGCCAGGGAACTGGCGCTGGCTAACCAAGACCCTCTCAGCAAAACGGAATGTCGATCCGGGTAGCAAGAGATGAGTCGTCCAGGGTGTAGTAGGCTCACGACCTCAGCCAACTCGTCTTGATAGCTCCTCGCGCCCCCAACCAGAAGTGCAGCAACGAGGGCCACGTTGTTCCAGGCAAGCTCGAGGCCAGGGTGCGGAACTGGATGCATACTGGCCCACTGTGGAGGGCCGCTCTTGACGGAACCGGAGCAGAGATGAATCACAGCAGATGTTTGCCACCCAGAAGCTCATAGGTTTTCAAGGCGTATCAGAACTCCTGGAGGTCCCCTGACAGCGGATTCCCCACCCTTTCTCCTCCCCACAGAGGTGAACCCAGCCAAGGCTTCAACCTTAGAGCAGGCTGAGATGAATAGCCACCTGCACGGTCCAGATGGGAACTGGTGAGCCAGGACCCAAGAGTGGATTGTACACTGATTGAAAGGAAGGGCCGCGACAGGTATGGGATCTCCGGAATAACGGGCTGGCAGAGCAGGTGCCGGCTGGGAACTTGGCATGACAACAGGAGGCGGAGACAGCAGCAGATGGCGGAGCGCTTTAGTGCCAAATGATGCAGACACGACTTCTTCTAAATCCAGACGGATGGTGAGCGCTGGCAGCTTCAGAAATAATTGCTCTCCAGATGAACGCCCTGACGTCACAACGGCTACTAGTTTCAGGCAAGTCACTCGTAGCGGATACATATGTATGGTCCATTCGTACTGTAACGATTGGCGCTGACAAACATATGCCAAGGTGGCCCCGACCGGTTGATATCCGGTTGTGATCCTCAGGGCCCTCCGCAGCACAGAGGCAGATGCAGGCGGTGGGAGCCGAAGTGAAGGTTCTGGGTACTGAGGCTGATAAACGGATGCTGCATGACATAAGACAGAGTCCCCAGACAGGTGCCAGAATATTTATTACAGCGAGGTACAGTACAGCCGCAGATGTACAACAGGTAAGGGGTAAGCTCTAGTGCAGAAGACAACAACGAACTGACTAAGAGACAGGTAGGGGTTCCCTAAAGTCCCGGGGTCAGAGGTTACGGGGCAGGAACAAAGGAACATGTCTCAAAAATGGGGTGCAGTGACGCGAGCGTCCCCCGGGGGGCAGTGTGCGCACGGGGACGGGGGCTGGGGGGAAGCCAGGGGTAAGGCTTCAGCAGGGGAAGGGAGCCAGGCGGTGCGTGCGAAACCGGGGACACCAAGGGATGTCGCGGGGCAGCGCCGGGGACTGAGAGACACAGGACGCCGACAGTCCGGGGCTGAACCGTGACAATATTCTTTATGGAAAACCCGAAAGGGATCCCCCCCTTGCTTAACAATTTGAAACGAATTTCCCCCGATTACATTGGGTTTTAAGATAATGTTGCGAAATCTAAAAACTTGGCATTTTTCCCCCCTTACCCTTACCTCGCAGCTTAGGGATCCGCCGGTAAAAAAGAAAAATTTTCCCTCCATAAAAATCTGGGTGTTCTAATTGCGAACGCCTGAATCTCGTACATTTAAAATTTACCCCCCCCTGATAAGAATTTTTAAAGAATCAAAAATGGTAAAATTGCCCCCTCCCCCTTTTTGGGCCAGATGTCATCTCATACGGATGAGATTTCCAAGGCTTCTTTTAACTTCAAACTTTTTCCCCATCTCCTGACACATAGGAGTCGTAGTATCCCCTCGGGGTTTACAAAATTTATATGGCTAATAAAAAGCCTTTGAAAAGCATTATCCAAAATTAATGCCCGAAAACAAAAGGCGGAGTTAACATACCAACATCAGAAAATTTTAATCTTTCCTGCTTGATGAGAACTGTATTGATGATAAAACACACCCCTATCCCTCGAATTTTGACCTAAAAATCTATACCCAATTTGGAATCTAGCAGCCCTTTTACACACGAAAACTTCGCATTTACCACACCATATTAAAACATCCATTTTACTGAGAGATACTAACTGCATGGGAAAAAAGTCAGAAAATATTTTCCTTTTCCAGCTTTCTAGGAAATATATGCCCTTAGATGGTTTTTCCAAAAAAAAACAACCTCCAACATCGCCACCTAAAATATTTGGAAAGGAAAGGGGTTTTCCGCTTAAAAAATTTATGATCATACCCCACAAAATAATTTTTCCCTTTTCCCCAAATTTTAAGGAACTTAAGGACCCCACCTGATTCACACTTTTTACTTATTTCAAATTTCAAGTTTTTTTTTAAATCTAGAATAATAAACTTTAACGGAATTTCGCCGAAACCTTCGACGATGTAATCGGCCCAAATTCCACAGGTTCTCTACATCCATTTACTTGCCTTTAGAACCCCATTTGATGACTGGGGACGTAGGCTTTTTTTTTGAGCTGGGGGCCCAAAAAAGTTTCCGGATGGAGAGATTTTTTTGGGGGTAACATATTGCAGGGTGGAGGGGGGTCTGCAAGGCGGTCATCAACGAGAGGTGGCGAGAAACTCATTTTCGCTTTATACATCGAGTGATTTACGGTTTTAATATCCCCGCTGGTGGTACTGCTCCAGATGAAATAGCATCCCTAAGTGCCACCCCCCAAAAAAATATGTTCAGGGCCCATGGAACTGCGATAAATCCAAATTTTTTGGGGAGACGATCACAGAAAAATAAAAAAACAAAGGAAAAAACCCTCCCCTTAAACCTAATCCATTACTGTTTAATGATTTGTCTAATATACCGCAACGCTGGAATTTGTTACCTATCCTTTTACTAGCAGCAAAACGCAGTCTGCTGAATGTTTGGCTCCAAATGGAACCGCCGGATATTGGGTCAGTCTTATCCCTAGTGAAACACTATCTATATATGGAAAAAATAGATGCAGAGTTAGCCAAAGACTCAAAAACAGACAAGTTCTTTAAAAAATGGCATCCTTTCATAGAGTATTTTATGTCACCTAGAGAAATAGAGATCTTGGTAAACCCATTTAGGCACACTAGGTGGTATTATGAGAAAGCACTAGCGGGCACATTGGGGATTTATGCGGAGAGACAAAGTGGAGGCTGACGCCTTCTCTTCGATACTGTGTAGAGAGGAAAGTGTAAGACCCTAAGAGGGATAAAGGCTTCAATCTTTGCATAAAAGAACTGATTGCATTTTTCATCTGGTGGAAGTTGTTGGTTCTTTGTTCCATGTTACTGTATGATTTTTGAGTTTTGCTTGCTGAAAAGTTTTGGATTACTTATCTGTCATATCTCAAGTCTAACATAGTATACAATCAATATATATAAAAAAAACGAAGCAGTACAATATAATACTTTTATAGATAGTTTATTAAGAAAATATAAGGTCATTTATCTTTGACAAATGATGCAGTTGCTATAATTATACAGTGTTAATGGACTTTCCTGTCTATGCATTAACTTAGCATTCTCAACAGTTATTCACTGTATACAGATGTCATATGATTATAATTGTGATTTCAGTCTTCTTCTGCTTGTTATATCTATGCTATGACAGACTTCAATAAACATATATTTAAAACAATCTATGAGAGTGCCTGGGGGAGACAACAGGGGAGAAGTGTTAAATTTACAATAGTCCAGCCATGTTTTATAAATATTGGGTGGTTTACATAAAAATTGGGTGAACCTGTCACCATGACAGTACATCTATATACAGATAAGTGCCTGTGAGTGCCGTAGTGTAGGGAGTGACAGAAATGTGTGTGTTTAGAAGGTGGGGGCTAGCAATTAGGGATCATGGTAGGCCTGCCTAAGAAGATGTATTTTCAGGACACTCTTAAAACTGCGAAGGCTGGGATTGTGCCTGAGAGTACGTGGTAGGATGTTCCAGAGAATGGGTGCGGCACGTGCAAAATCTTGAAGACGGGCATGGGAGGTTCGGATGATTGTGGTCTGTAGTTTGATGTCCGTAGCTGAGTGGAGAGAGCGGGCAGGGTGGTAGACAGAGATGAGAGAGGAGATTATGGGCGTGCTTTAAGGTGTTTCTGCAGGGTCTGTACATATCCTGTCAATCTGCTATGCTGTATCAGTAAAACCTGTGGAAAACATAGCCCTGTCTTGGGGGAGTACCAAACAAGATCTTATGGAGAGATTTTCCTTAAGGTGTACAACAGACTGAAAACAGAAAGAAAGCTAATGGCAAACACTCTGACCATGATTCCCTGTTTCTTCAGTTTTACCGTTCTACTTTTCCATTGCTTTGAACATGGTAGAGGACATGAAAGGCTCATTCTATACCTAAGGCACCTGTCACTTCTTTCATGACTTCCCCTGTGAAGTGTGTTCCTCTATCACTCTCTATTGTTTCTGATAACCGAAATTGACACCTTAATCAACTTTTGGGCACTTTTCTGTTGCTTTCTGTATTAGGAAGGCTTCAGGTCAACCAGGAAAGAGATCTACGCCAACAAGGAAAACTTGCACTCCTTGGAATGGATATAGTGGTCGAGGCATGTGTTCCTGGGGGACCTTTCCTTCGTTATCTATTCTGTGTTTTACATATATTATACAGGCTAGAGGGTATTTGGTTGCGGCTGTACTGAAGCCAAGAGCAATCCAATACTTGTTTACTAGCAAACATATAGCCATAGCAGTCTTAGACTGGTGGGTCAGTCCATGGCCTGCTTAGGCCATCATTGGGAAAAGAACCCACACTCCACAGGACACCCTCATTTAATTGAGCTCCCTGTTTCTCCCACTCCCCCTTTTTAACTTTCTGAGCTTTGGATTGATGGGTCTTAAGGACATCAGGGGTAACAGGGGTTATGGTGGACACGGCCTGTACATTCACAGGATCCTTAACCCTAGGCTTTGTCGCAGCCAGTTTTGCCGCTTTGTCTGCTCTGATTTCCCCTTGTGTCGGTGCTGTCAGATTTTGTGTGTGCCCTGACCTTAATTATTTCAAGCTCTGTAGGCAATAACAGGACTTCCATTAGGTCTCTGACACTTTCTGCATTCTTGATGGGTTTCTATTTGATGTTAAGAATGCCCAGGTTCTCCATATGGGACCATAATCATGGGCTATAACAAATGTGTGCCATGAGTCTGTGTATATGTTTGCTGTCTTACCCTCGGCTGCTGTCCATACCTCTGTGAGTGCTCTCAACTCCCCTCATGCCAAATGAGGGGGGAGTGGTTCAACTTTTATTACCATATGTTACATGACCATCGCATATCCAATGTGATGCCTGCCGTATTCCTAGTACATGGATCCTTCAACAAAAAAACTCAATTCTGGATTAGTGAGTGGGAAGACCTTCACCTGGGTAAATCCAATTGTTTTGTGTGCCATTAGGACCATACAAGCATATTTCACCTTGTCTATACCATCTACTTCTTCCCCCTTTGGGTCTAGGTTCATGGGTAACAGAGTGGCACAGTTCAAGGCTCTACTCCAAGTCAGTGGAACATTTGGGACATCAGTAATAAACACTGCAGGTGTAACTGAGAGGCCATAGAGATCTGTCGTAGTTGCAACTGAGAATATCATGTACATCATAAAGGGTATGTATTGTTACGGGTTAATCAAGTACAATCTCTGAGGCTTTGTGAAGAAGTACTTGTACTACAGTGACTACTCATACACTCTCGCCACTGGATCTAATCTAGCTGGCTTATAGCTACTGTTCCCTGCTGTGTACCATGTGACTGTGTAAAGACTGCAGTGGCATAACTAGCTATCTCAATGCAGTACAATGAGAACAGCTTGTCATAGTTAGGTGTATCCAGAGCAGGTGTAGAGGAAATTAACAACTTCAGAGTTTGGAATTTGTTAAGTGCCTCTTCTATCAGCTCAAATGACTGTGTAGCCAAACACTCATACTGAAGCTGCATAAGCAAACAAGCTGATCATATTAAAATTTTACATTATGATGTCAATATGATATCAAACCCAGGAATATCCTGAGATCCACTAGATTCCCAGAAGTCAGGTCCTCTATCTGTATTCGGTCTCTGGTCAGGTGCCTGGCCCCAGCTGACAAGATAACCTTGTCAGCAAAAATCTGTAACTTGTCCATTGAGGCTCACGCCCTCGATCAGCTAAAAGGAACAAAAACAGAGATAGTGCAGCCTCTTCACATTTTCCGCTCTCACTGGCCAGATTAGTCATCTATGTATAATGCTGTCCGTAAGTCAGGTGATGTCCACTGTTACACCACTGAGGACATGACTGCTGTATATCGTATTGGTTAGTTTAAGAAAGTAGTAAGCATCTCAGGTTAAATGTTAAGTGTTGTCATAATCATACGGGTCGTCAGGAACAATGAAGCATATACCGCTCTATAGTCCTTATAACAAAGCTATAGAATGTGTCCACTTTTCACCACCACCAGGTAAAATTCCAGGACAGACAACCTCGGTTCTTTTCCAGAGATGAAGCCTTTATTTCAGATTTCAGGCCAAAAAGAAAGCAATGATGACAGCTCTTTTCCCAGAAAGTTATGGATGAACGTAGCCTTAATACCTAGATGTTACCTCCATTCATCCATCATCCATCCCTCCATCCATCACTACATCATTTCCTACATACTAACTCTTAACAATCTTTCATCACTTCTTGTACAATTTCTACATGAAAAGTCGTCTGATTGGCTAATGTAAAACTAATTAATCAGTTCAACTTTGTTAGATGAAAACAATCCTTCCCTTGAAATGCAAAGGAATAATACATCTTATAAAATGCGAAGACTAGCACCACTAGAGTGTTAATAACAGCATTTTCCCTTGTTCAAAATTACCGTATTAAAAAATGATTGAAAAACATACATTTTTTGGGTCAAAAATTGGGAAGTGCCCCCTTTTTCCCTAAAAGTCCATCAACTTTGCTTTGCAAAAAAAATGCGAGACCCAGAAAAAAATTAAACTCTGTAAAATTTTTCCCTTTTTTTTTCATAAAATTCCATCCCCATAAATTTCATTTTTCCCGGTTTTAAAGTTTAAAAGTGGTTACAGCAGTGGGCTTTCTTTATAGTCTCACAAACAAACCCTTTAAATACCTTAAACCAGCCCCTCAGCGGCCCCCCATAATAGGAAAGCTTAGACACCCCGGACCGAACGCTCCCACCCATGAACTTTTCAGGGGATTCTCCCCCCTTTTCCCCTCAACTTGACCCGCGGTTTTTGACACTCATTGGATTTAAATAAGTTTGAAAGATTGCTTACATGAAACCTTCTTTGGGGAAAAAATAATGAGGAGCTAATGGTCCCCAAACAACAAAAAAAAAAAGGGGGTTGAGCGATCCTTAAATTTTATAAAACTTTGCTTTATTTCCCAAGTTTTCCCGGGCATAGAAGTTTTTTTGCTACCAAAGACTTTTAAAAATATCTCATAAACTTTAATAATTGAAAAATACTTTCCCCACTGTTTTTCCCAAACACAATACAAAAGTTTAATTTAAAACTATTCAGGCGGTACAAATAATATTTTCCTTTTTGGTTCCCGAAAAATTCCCTTTAAAACCCATTGCAAAATATATCGGAGACCCCAGCACCTGTCCCAACCGAAAATTTTAATAGGGAGGAAAAATTTGGGCACAGGGGGGTTTAAATTTTCGATAAAAGGCTCCATAAAGATAATATGCTTTCTCTTTTTTGGAATTTTGGAAAAATTACAAGTGCAAGAAAACCAAACTCTGGTGGGATCTAATGCCTTAAAATTTTTAAAGAAAGGGAAACATTACCCCACGGGGAAAAAAGAATCAAAAAAATCCCAAACCTTTCATTTATACTGAAGAATTCTTAGGGGTCAGGGAACTTAGTGTTTAACAGACGCTCTAAAAATTTTAATAAAATTTTAATCAAAGTTTTTAAAAACGTTCTTTATCAAAATACAAAAACAAAAACACAAATTAAAAATTAAACTACAGGTTTTTTGAAGAGCCCAAAAAAAAAAAGAAAAACTCAAAATAGTAAAAAAGAACAACTTTAAACAAAACTGGAATCGTTAATCGGAAATAAAAAGATCAAAGTACCAAAGAGCCCCAAGATGACTTCAGTGGGGAAAAAATTTTTAACATGGAAGGGGAAAGGGAAAACCCTAAAACGATTTTTCAAACATGGTTCCAGATATAGGAGAAATTACAACAGGGGGAATTAAGCTTCTCAAAAATGGAGGACACTCGCACGGGCCCATGCCAAAAAAACCTCAGAAAACGGAAGGCCTTCTATAGAAAAGACAAACCCCAGAATTTAAAATGAATGCACAAAAAAACAATCATCAAAAAGGGGAGAAAAAGAGGGGGAAAAAAAAACCCCCAAAAAAAATAAAAAAAAACCCGCGAGAAAGAAATAGAAAATAGAGAGGGTTGAAACAAGGGAAAAGGGTGCAACTCCTACTGTTTTTTTCCCCACAGCCCAAAATTTAATAAATTAACAAGGGGACTTAATTTTTCCCCTATTTAGCCCATTTTAAAATTTTTTTGACACTCTTTTGGTTTTTAAAAAAAGTTTGTAAGATTGTTTTACATGCCCCCGCATCTTTGGGAAAATAATGGGGAAAGTGAAGGCAAAAAAACAGAAAAATTATCCCCAAACCCATCATAGAAACAGATAATCAATATTTTTATAACAATTTTTTATCAAGGTTTATCATTTCCGAAAAACCAATCCCCTATTTAATCCTAGAAGAGTTCGGGAAAAAAGAAAAAAAATTAGAAGAAACCAATCCGCTTGACAGTGGAAACCCCCCTTTTTACCCCCCAACCCTCGAGTCACAGCCATGGACATTTTTCAGTCTACCAGGGAGAGAGCCCTTTCAGAAAAAATACAACCCCACAAATAAAAAATGGGACTCTCAAAAAAACTAAATAAAATTTTTAACAAAAAAAGAATAAAAAAGTTTTGGGTTAAAATTGAAGAAAAACACCGATCAAATTAAAAAAAAGGGGCGGATAAGGGGGGACTACTTCGTGTTGGATACAGGACAAAAAAAAAACGGGTGGGGGAAAAACTTTAAATTTATACTTCACTTATCACAAATTAAAAAAAACCATACAAAGGGAAAAATGGAAAAGAAACTTGTTAAACTAATAGAGGAGGGTAGTAATCTGGGTTGTATTTACCGAGAAGCAGCCAAATATCTCGGGGTTTCAATAAACCAAAAATTACCAAGTTTTAGGGGGACCCAAACACACAAGGAAAAATTTTTCCACCGGGCCCTTCGCCCCTTTTTGTGTCTAGTTGTGGCAGTCTCATTGAAAAACCACCAATGGGGGGGATGATATTTTACACCCCCTTTTACAATGTCCCCCGGGGAAAACTCGGGGACAGTACTTTAAAAGGGAAAAACTCAAATATTTTCAGGGGGACAAAACCCAATGTGTTTGGTTAACAGGGGATGTAAAAAGTTTATACTCCAGCATACCAAAAACAATTTTTTTAAACTGCCTTTCAATATCATCTTCACAAAAAAAATTATTCGGAAGAACAAAATTTTTTCCTACAAAAAGCATAGATTATCTTATACACAAAAATTTTACTTTAAATTTTAAATGGAAAAAATTTTAAATTTTTACAGAATTGGGAGCCCCGGGGGAAACCACTCTTCGCCCTAAATGGCGAACCTGTTAAAGGTTTGGGGGGAACAGGGACCATCAAAGGTTTTCGGGAAATCCCTTTGCTGATGGCATACTCTGGTAGGGCGCTAAAATCGACAAACCTTTTGCCTTTTGGGGGTTCGGAGTGGCGTCCAAAACCGGGATTTTCATTACATTCTTAATGTTTAATGCAAAATAAACCCCTTCCCAATTTACGTATTGGCAGAACATTCAAACAATTTCTTTCCTTTTTTTACAGCTCACGGGAAATCCCAATGCAACAAAAATTAACACCAACATTTTACAAAAAAACCCTCAAAGGGAAATACGTGCTTAGGGCAGACAGCGGGCCCCAAAATCATAAAAAAAAATTTCCAATCCCTTTTAGGGGAAAATTTTGAATAGAGCAAGGAGGATAGGGCCATTGGGGAAACCCACATTTAAATAAAAAACCCAAGTTTGAGATCATAGAAAAGAGTTTAAAACAAGGGGTTATACAAAAAAAAAAAATAGAACCGGGCAAAGGGAAATAAAATGAAAAGGAAAAAACCGCATGAATCAAAATTTAATACAAAAAAAAAACAAAAAAAACCCAAAAGGGTAATAGACAAAAAAGTTACTTACGTTACGCTTAATGAAGAATTTAAATTCAAATAAAAAAATTTTTTTCTTCCGAAAAAATTAAAATATCCTTAGACGGGACCCTTACTTCCAAAATATAATAGATGAAGGAATAAAAAAGGTGCAAAACGCAACAAAACACTTGGGATCTTTTTCTCCAAGAAATTTTTCCATTTAAAAAACATCAGAAACCGGTTTAATTTTAAAGGTTTTTTAAAAAATGTTTAAAAAAAGGGTTTAGGGAAAGGGTTTTCCAAATTTACAGGGAAATAAGCCGGGTTTTACTTGGCCGGTCAAACAAATAAAAAAGTATAAAATAAATAGTTTTATTAACTTGTTTACCGATCATTTTTTTTAAATCTTTTTTCACAAAAACATCATCAATAAATCCAAAGTAGGTATAGCTTTTCAAAAAATGAATAAAAATATATGAACCCCTTGGGGGAAAATTAAAAAATGAAAAGAAATTCACCCCGGGACAGTAAGACACTTTGTGGGGGCCACACACAGCCCCACACAAAGTTTAAAAATTTTTTGTGGAAAGAACGAATTTGATCGCCCAAAACAATGGTGGAGACGGGGAAACATCGAGTGCGCCGTTTGGGGGCCTTCGGACCCAAGAAGGAGTCCAGGGCCCCGACGGGCCTTTAACAACAGAATTTTTTAACTTTTTTTACTAAAATTTTAATTAAAAAATAGTCTTTTTGGAAAATGGGTAGTAAAAAACAGGTAAAATTATTAAATCTAAAACCTATAATTTGGATGTCGATTGCTTCTAGTATATATAGTGTTTTTTTTTTTTAAAAAAAGGGGGAAAGGGATATGACGTGTAAACACCGGGGAACCTCAATTACTATTTTAATGGACACCCTAGAAAGTATGTTTTATACCGTGAAACAAGGGCAAAAATCTACTATGCCCCAAAACCTTTGGTTTTTTAACCCGTTTTTCTTTTTAGTACCGCCCCGCACTTTTTTTAAAAAGTGAAATTAAAAATTGGGAAATTTCATTATTTTTCCCCAAACCCCCTGGATTTCCCTTCCCATTTTTTTCTGTTTTTTTGTCGTTTGGGTTTCCCCTGCCGGGAGCCAGGGTCACCGGGGGAAAAGGGGGATGAATTTTAATCAGCTGAGGGGCTAATCGTCTCCAAACAACAAAAAGAAAAAGAGGGTGAGCGGAAAACCCCTTTAATTATCAAACTTTTGGGTTTAACTTCATTTTTGCCGCATAGAAGTTTTATTTCTCCAAAGACTTTTTCAAACTCATGAACTTTTTAAGTTTTAAAAAACCCTTTACCCCGCTGAATTTTTCCCTCACTTACATAAGATAATTATACTAATTTTCAGCGGAAAAATATATAAACCTTTTGGTTGCCGACAACCTTTTTCCCATTGCAAATATATATCGGAGAAACCCGCCCGTTTCCCCAAATCGCAAAAAAGAAAACGAGGCAAAAATTGGGACAGGGGTTTTATAAAAAGGGGAAAAATGGCTCCCGGGAAAAAAAAAATTCCTTTTTCTGTTTTTTTAAATTTTTGGAAAAATTACAAGTGCAAGAAACCAAACTCCCGGGGGATCGAAAAAGCCTAAAAAAAATTTAGAGAAAAGGGCATTTATCCCACGGGAAATTTAAAAATCAAAAAAAAAGCCCCTCCTTCATTTATACTGAAGAATTCTTAGTGGGCAAGGAACCCCAGTGCTATCAACTTTCTTAAAAAGTTTAAAGGGAAAAAAATCATAGATTTTGAAAAAGATTCGTTTTCAAAATACAAAAACAAATAACACAAAATTTAAAATTTAAAATACAGGATTTTTTAAAAGACAGAGGAAAAAAAAAAACTCAAAAAAAGTATTAAAAAACAAAAAATACAAAAAAAGGAATCGTTAATCAAGGAAATAAAAAAAACAAAATTACCAAAAAAGACCCAAAAAACTATCAGCGGGGAAAAATTTACACATGGAAAAGGGGGGGAAAAAAAAACCTAGATCATCTCAAAAAGGGTTTCCCGTAATAGGAAAATTTCAACGGAGGGAAATAAGCTTCTCAGATATGGAGGACACCGCACAGGCATGCCAATTACCTCAGATACGGGGGGCTCCTTTTATAGAAAGCCCAAACCCCCAGAAGTAAAATGAATGCCAAAAAAAACAATCAACAAAAAAAAGGAGAAAAAGAGGGGGAAAAAACAACCCAAAAAAAAAACAAAAACCCCCGGGAAAGAAAAAGAAAATAGAGACTTGAGAACAATGTTTAAAAACTAACTTTTCCCAAAAGTTCGTCCACAACCAAATTTAAAAAAATTTAACAAGGGGCTTAATTTTTTCCCCTACTAGTCCCCTTTTTAAACTTTTTGACACTCTATTGTAAATTAAAAAAAGTTTTTAAGATTTCTTACATTTAAAACGCTTTTTTTGGGAAAATAAAAGGAAAGTGAAGGGAATAACAAAAAAATCCCCCCAACTTATAGATACAGATAAACAATTTTTCTAACACAATTTTATCAAAGGGTTTTTCCTTTCCTGAACAAAATCCCTACTTTAACCCCAAAGAGTTTTCAGGGAAGAAGAGGAAAAAAAAGGGGCCCGATAAACCTTATCCAGGGAAGGGGCAGTGGTAAACCCCCTTTTTTTACCCACCAAAGTTTCATTTCACAGCCATGGCATTTTTCAGTCTCCCCGGAAGAGACCCAGAAAAATACAATCACAAAAAAAAAATAGGACTCTCCAAAAAAAATAAAAAATAATTTAACAAAACAAAATACAAAACTTTGGATGAAATTAAGAAAAAAACCGATCAATTATAAAAAGGGGGGATAAGGGGGGGGCAAATTCTGTTGGATACAGGAAATATATAAAAAACTGGTTTGGGGAAACTTTTTAATGGGTACTTACACTTAACGCAAAATTAAAAAAAAAACCCTACAAAAGGAAAAAGGAAAAAAAAAACCCTTTTTAAAAAAATAGAGGGGGGGGTATAATCAGGGGGTACTTACCGAAAGCAGGGCCCAAAAAATCTCAGGGTCAATAAAACCCAAAATACCGACGTTTTAAAAACGGGGTACCCAAAAGACACACAAGGAAAAAATTCCCCCCGCATTCGCCTATGTGTCTAGTTGTGGCATCTCAGTGAAAAACTCAGCCAATGGGGGGATGATATTTTACAGCCCATGGTACAATTCCCCGGGAATCTCAGGGACAGTACTTCTGTCAAAGAATCTCAAAAAAATTTCAGGGACAGAACAAGGGGTTTTTGGTTAAGCATGGAAGTAAAAAGTTATACTCCAGCAACCATTCTTGGTTTATAAACTGTCTCAATATCATCTTCAAAAACAAACTATAACGGAAGAAAAAAAATTTTCCTACAAAAAAGCAAGATTATCTAAACACAATAATTACATTAAAAATTTTTTTAAAGAATATTATTTACGAATGTGGGATACCCAGGGGGGGGGGGAGCCACTCCCTTCCCCCTCATGGCGAACCTTTTTCCAGGGCTTTGGTGGGAACAGAGGACCATCAAAGATTTCAGGATCCCCTTTGTTTTGTTCATACTCTGGTAGGCCCCGCTACACGACGACCCTTGCCTTTTGGGGTCGTGAGGGGCTCCAAAACCGAGTTCTTACATTCATTAATGATAACTACAACCTTCAATTTACGTATGGGCAGAACATTCTACATTTCTTTCCTTTATTTTCACTCACAGGGAAAAACCATGCAACAAAAAGTAACTACCAACATATACAGAAAACCCTCTAGGGGGAAAAAAATGTGCTTAGGGAACAGCTGCCACCCTAATCTTTCCATAAATTTCCCTACTTTTGGAGAATTGAATAGGCAAAGGGGGAAAGCAGTGAGGAACACACTTATAAACAACAAGCTGAGATCATGAAAAAATTAAAAAATAAGGTTTACAAAAAAACAAATAGACCCTTGCTAAGGATAAAATGAAAAAGGGAAAAAAAGAATCACAAATTTAAAACCAAAAAAAAAAAAAAACAACAAAAGCGGTAATAGACATAAATTACTTGTACAGCTTTTAAAAGGGAAAATTGATCTAATAAAAAAAGGGTTCTTCCCAAAATTAATATCCTTAACGGCCCTATACTTGCCAATAAATAATGAAGGAATAAAAATGGTGGCTAAAAACCAAAAAAACACTTTGGGGATCATATTCCCTATAAAATTTTTCCAGTAAAAAAACGTCAGAAACCTGGTTAGATCTCAAAGGAAATTAAAATTGGGGAAAAAGGTTTGCAAGGATGCCAAACAGGATAAGCCAATACTTGTGGGCAAAAAAATAAGAATATAAAAAATAAATATTTTTTATTAACTTTTATACCGATCATTTTTTTTTATCTTTTTTCCTGACACATGCAATAAATCCAGTAGGTTAAAATTTCAAAAATGGGGAAAGAAAAAATTAACCCCTTGCGGGAATTAAAAAATGCAAAGCATTCACCCGGAGCATAAGACATTTTGTGGGGGCACACACGGGCCACTCAACAGTTTCAAATTTTTGGGGAATAGAACGAATGTCGTCCAACAATGGGGAGACGGGGAACACGAGGCGCCTGCGGGGGCCTTCTGGACCTGAATTGGAGTCCGGGGCCCGACATTCTAAAACAAAATGTTTTATCTTATAAATCTTTTATTTTAAATAGTCTTATTGCAAGGGTATAAAACAGGAAAAAAGTTTTTATATCTATAATATAAGGGATGTCATTGCTTCTAGTAATATTGTTTTTTTTTTAAAAAAAAAAAGGGGAAAGGAAAAACGTGTATAAACCCCCTGACACCTCAAATTTCTATTTTAAGGACACATAGACTATGTTTGAAAAACCTAACAAGGGGAAAAACTACTATGCCTGAAACGCGAGGTTTTAACTGTTGTCTTGTTAGTACCGCCTGGGCACTTTTTATATGTTTAAAAAAAAGGAATTACATTTTTCACCAACCACCTGGATCCATTCCATTTTTGCTTTTCGTCTTTTTCTTCCGGCCGGAGCCAGGATCACGGGCGAAGGTGGATGAATTTTAATCACTGAGGAGCTAATCGCTCCAAACAACAAAAGAAAAAGAGGGTGAGCGATCCTTCAATTATCAAACTTTGCTAAACAAAGAGTTAGCCAGACAAACAAACAAAAAACTAACATCAAACTAACATCAAACTAACAAAGAAACCAAGGATCCTTCATACATTTCCACACATATAACACAAGAAAAACTTCAGACTAACCAAAATGAAAAGAAAATAATAAAACAAAAAACAAAATATCAATGCCACAATAAACAAAACAATGGCAATAATCAAAATCAAAATATTTCCTAGACTTTAGAGTCTTTTACTTCAAATCATTATAAAAAAAATTAATAAAAATTCATCTCTTCATTCCTACAAGAGAACACAAGTTTAATAGTTAAGCTGCTCTTCTCCACCTAAAAGAAACATTTGGGAAAAAGACAATAAGTTACATTCCTGGTAATATAGAACTGGTTAAAACATAGAAATATTTCAGCATTTGAAAACTTTGTGCACAATCATCCCCAATTTATTTGCTTATATTAAATGAGCTCTTTAGTTTGCCACGTGGACTTATTTTTAACTTAAACCAAATTTTAAGAGGATATCCTTTATAACTTATACACCAGATATTGCATATTCTATATTTACAACAAAAACTATAAGCACACATAAATATAGAATATATCCTGTATATACCAAACACCATCTGCAGAATTTTTACCTGTAAAGACAAAACATATCAATTACACAAACAAAGTATATAAAGAGTATATATAAAATCATATAAATATAAAATTATAAATATTACCCTCACAGGCAGATTAGTTCTTGCCTTATGGGTTCCATATTCTGCATCAATAGGGTGAAACAAAGCTTAAAAATTCTACCACTCCCTTCATCTACATCTTCTCCACACTTGATGGACATACTGTATGTCTTTTTTTAAACCTTACTTATTATGTAACTCTGGATAGGCGGCAGGAGTGAGTGTGTGTGTGTGTGTGTGTGGGAGGGAGGTGCATGTGTCTATCTGTGGTAGGGGGTGGGGAGAGTGTGTGTGTTAGTATGGGGGGTGAATGTGTCTCAGTGTGTGTAGAGTAGGGATGTGGAGGGAGGTTTCAAGGGGGGAGTAGGTGGGGTGGGAGAGAAAAGTTTGAGTGGGATAGGGGGATTTAGAGAGTCACTGTATGGTAATATTGGTAGAAATGTAATGGTTTGGGTTCAGGCACAGTTTAGCAGCATCTCTCTGCTCTCCTAGAAGCTAAATAGGCTATTTATTGTGCAAGAAAGCTGGATGACACTAAACCCTCACACCTCACACAACCGTCTCCAAGACTTCACTCATGCTTCACCCACTCTCTGGAACTCCTTAACCCAAAACATCAGACTCTCCCCAACTTTCACCAGTTTCAAAAGCAACCTGAAAAAACAACTCTTCAGGATAGCCTGTAACCTACACTAACCCCACCACCAGTACACCGGCCCACAAACATGTCCACCCCACACCTTCTGTCTCTCCCCTCCTCCCTTCTAGAATGTAAGTCCTCACGGGCAGGGTCCTCTTTCCTCTCTGTATCAGTTACTAGTCATTTTTCGTCACCATTGTATTTGTTCAACATTTGTTATGTATGTAATTCCCCTTGAATGTACAGCGCCCTCTAATTAATGGCGCTCTAAAATAAATAATAATAATAATAATAATAATAAAACCCCTTAAATTGCTTTCTTCCAAAGCCGTTACACGGTTTGGTGTAGTGCTGTGAAGGGGTGTGGCTTTTTATAGAGTGTGTGATTTATGCAGATCCTTTTGGTAGCACTGCAGTTCTGAGTCTCCCATAAGGCCACTTTCAAAGGTTGCCAAGTATGCGCTAGTAGCTATAGAACTACAAGTGCCAACATGCCACGGCGGCAGATATTCTAATTGTATGGGTGCTGATTAGTACATGTGTTTAATATCTGCTGCTTGTCAGCATGCCACAGCAACACAAGTTAAACACATGTACTAATCAGTACCCATACAATTATTGCATGTGTGGATTTGAATGCTGGCATTTGTATTTGTGGAATTACAAGTGCAAGCATTCCACACCCCACTTGCACTAAATATAAATGTTCCGACTTACATACAAATTCAACTAAAGAACAAAGCTACAGTCCCTATCCTGTTCATAAGCCAGGGACTGCCTGTAATTAGAAATGTTTGGAGCTAAAAGTAAATTGTGTGAAGTGCTCCAGGCATCTTTACCTTGACTCTACATGTAAATTTGTATGTAATAAGTGAATAAATGAAGTGCTCACATTTACAACAATACTTGCTGTTGAAGGGAAACTGCTGTAAACATTTCAGCAAATCAAAGTTATAAAATATTCCAATTTGCCAGCTGTATTACTTCCTCACGACTTTCAAGGACTCTGCTTGCTGTCCTTCATTAACTCTATTTTTTACTCCCAGTAAATAAAAATTTGTCCTGATCATGTGATAAAAAACACAGATGCTTGGCTCATTACAGGACACATTTGTGATACATAAACTATAGCTGTAATCAGTCATGAGTTTATTCTGTTGAATATTCTATTTTCTTTTAGCCCTGACTGGTATAAAGGTCAATGAAAGTGCTGTATAACATACTAATGGCCATATGGGAGGCTTCTCTACTCTACATGGACTCAGAAAAGTTTTCCTTTATATTGGACCATTCCACAAAATGTATACAAGTATTACAAGACCAAAAGATACAAGATCAAAAGATCCTCAGAAGCTAGACATCATGGGGAGATTCAGGAACAAATGATAAACAAAGTAATTGAGATCTATCAGTCTGGAAAGGGTTACAAATTCATCTCTAAGGCTATGTCTCCATGGAATAGCAATACAATTGTATTTTCAGCGGTTTTAGGATTTTAAAACCGCCGAAAATACAATCATTCAGGCAACCCATAGACGACAATAGAAAAATCGATCTGTAGGCTCCACGAGTCGTTTTTATCTCTGCTCGTCTTCTGGCACCGGCGTATTATACAACAAGTTTTTTCATCATCTTCCCATACAATCAATTGTATTGGCCGACGGCAAAAAAACAAGAACCAACCAAAGTTTTTGCAAAAACAGTGACAAAAAACACGGTCCTGCACCGGACAAAAAATGGTTGACTTTCGGCTGTTTTTTTGTTCGATGCAGTGGGGATCCAGCCTAATGCTTTGGGACTCAAGAGAACCACAGTGAGATCCATTATCCTCAAATGGAAGAAAAAAAAATAACTGTGGTGAACCTTTCCAGGAGTGGCCGGTCCAAGAGCGCAGCGATGACTTATCCAAGAAGTCACAAAACACACAACAACATCCAAAGAACTGCAGGTCTTACTTGCCTCAGTTAAAGGGGTTGTCTCGCTACAGCATTTGTCAGCCTTTTCTGCTGGTTGCCAAGTAGAGCTTGTAAAATGGAGGGACGTGTTTCTCCTCCCTGCAGGGAGTATCTTCACTCTCTGCAGACACGCCCGACACTGTGTGCATATGATGATTCATTCTGTGTGAGCTGGGGGAAGGGAGAGGTTCTCATGTGTCAGAGACTAAGGCTATGTGCACACAGCAAATAACAAAATGTCGTCCAAAATACTATGGCATTTCAGTATTTGCTGTTTAGACATAGCCTAAAAAATCATTGGAAGTGAAAAGCGAAGTATAACTTGATAGTGTATATCTAAATTTCTCGCTCTCTCTACATACTTTATAACTAGAATGGGCATTTGACATTCAGGACCCTGGAAAGATAGGTGATTTTTTTTTATCTCTCTCTCTCACATGTAGTGATATATCCTGCAGATTATTACACCTCTGACCTCTACAGATTTGCAGAAAAAACTATACGGTTTATCTGTTCATGTTTACATGGGACTGCACATCTGTGTCACAAAAGTATTTTACGTGGGACTGCACCGTACAGCTGTGTTCTCTCTGTTTTACATGGGACTGCGCATCTGTCACAAAAGTTTTTAAGTGGGACTGCACAATACAGTTGTGTTCTGTTTTACATGTGACTGCACATAAGTCTCACAAGTGTTGTACGTAGGACTGAGCATCTGTGTCACAAAAGTGTTTAATGTGGGACTGCGCAATACAACTACGTTCTCTCATGGTTTGTGTTTTATGTGAGACTGTGCATCTGTGTCACAAAAATATTCTCGCTCACTCTCTCCATACACAAAGCTCGCCCGTTCTCATAAACCATCCTTTGCTAATGTTATCCTAGGACGGACATGCTTACATTTTTATTCCCCACATTTTAAACTATGATCTTTGTAGTGAGACAACCCCTTTAAGGTCAGTGTTCATGACTTTCACCATAAGAAAGAGACTAAGCAAAAATGGCCTGCATGATAGAGTTCAAAGACGAAAACCACTGCTGAGGAAAAGGAACATAAAGGCTTTTCTCAGTTTTGCCAGAAAACATCTTGATGATCCCCATGACTTTTGTGAGAAGATTCTGTGGACTGATGAGACAAAGGTTGAACTTTTTGGAAGATGTAAGTCCCATTACATCTGGCGTAGAAGCAACGCAGCATTTCAGAACAGTAGCATAATACCAACCATAAAACATGGTGGTGGTAGTGTAGAGTCTGGGGCTGTTTTCAGGCCATCTGTTTGTGACCTCAAGCTGAAACGCACAGGAGGACAATGATCCTAAACACATTAGCAAGTCCACCTCTGGATGGCTTAAGAAAAACAAAATGAAGACTTTAGAGTGGCCTAGTCAAAGTCCTTACCTTAACCCTATTGAGATGCTGTCACATGACCTTAAAAAAGCGGTTCATGCTCGAAAACCCTCCAATGTGGGGAATTACAACAATTCTGCAGAGATGAGTGGCCAAAATTCCTCCAGAGCTTTGTGAAAGACTTGTTGGCAGTTACCACAAATGCTTGATTGTAATTGTTGCTGCTACGGGTGGCCCAACCAGTTATTAGGTTTAAGGGGCAATTAATTTTTCCCACAGGGCCCTGTAGGTTTTTTTTAAAAAAACAAAAAACAAAAAAAAAAAACATGTTTTTAGTAAAGCTTCCAAAATTGTACAACATTTTCAACAGTTATACAGTAGCATAATTGTACTATGGAAGCCATTTTCCAAACATATAAACAGTTGCAAGTTCCCACAATTTCAGGAACGCTTATTAAACCTAACTTTTAATGATTCTGGAATAATGGTTACCGTATATACTTGAGAATAAACTGAGTTTTTCAGCACAAAAAAATGTGCTGAAAAAGCCGCCTCAGCTTATACTCGAGTCACTGTCGGCGATCTTTTCAGTTATATGCGACTTGTCTGGGAGCACATGCAGCTGACTCTCGAGTCAGCCCACAGCGTCCGAGCACTGCCATGTCCCGAGCACTGTCGGCGATCTCTTCAGCTCCTCTCGGAGCACATGTAGCTGAAGATACCACTGCTCCGCAGAGGGCTCCAGAAGGCCGCAAGCAGACTTGCAGCCTTCCGGAGTACCGGGCACAGGCAGTCTGTGCCAGAAGACGGAGAGCCTCGGAGTCGAAGTAGCGGGGGAGAGAGGTAAGTACTTTTATTTTTTTTTAAACCCTTCCTATACCTGCATATGGGGGATGTATACCTGCCTCTATCTGCCTATGGGGGACATTACACTGCCTATGGGGACATGAAACTGCCTATACGGGACGTTAAACTGCCTTTACCTGTCTATGAGGGACGTTAAACTGCCTATACCTGCCTATAGGGGGCATTTAACTGACTATACCTGCCTATGGGGGACATTAAACTACCTATACCTGCCTATGTAATTTTATTGGTATCCATTTTTATTTTTTAAATTTACCAGTAGCCGTTGTATTTTCCACCCTAGGCTACTCGAGTCAATAAGTTTTTCCAGTTTTTTGTGGCAAAAGTAGGTACCTCGGCTTATATTCGGGTCGGCTTATACTCAAGTATATACGGGTAATTATTGTAACATTAAATTCGGTAAAAAAGTTTCAATCTGTGGACAGACTGTAATGCCCATCTCCTGCTCCTCAACTCCATCCTTTGTGGCCCCACCATCCTCAAAGGTGTATATAAAAGACTCTCTCCATCAGGATCTACGAATGAATTTAGGTCCAGGAAGAAGATAAGAGATAACAGAGAGAATATATCCTCTGCATCTGCAACACTGCCAAAAGACAGGCCATCATAGGTGTCACACAATATTGCATGTTATTCATTAGGAAGAAAATGTGTCATCGTCACAACTGGGGAAACAGCCCTATTTAACTGAGAATGAAGGACACGACGTCTGGCCCTGTAGGTTTTGATGACTTTTCCCCTTAATAATAAAGACTTTCATTTAAAAATTGCATTTTGTGTTATGTTGTAAAAGACTTTGTTGGCAGTTAATATTTACATTTGTTTGGTGACAAACCTCCAAAAGATTAAGAAATCAGGAAGAGGCAGATACCTTTTCACACCACTGTATATTTGATAAGGGCATAGAAAGGCTCAAACTAGCCCACAAAGAAACAGTGAAAACCCTTGGTGGGCCCTTAGGCATGGCAGGCTTGGGGCTGCTTTTCAAAGTGAAAGACAGAAAAAGAAATGTAGAAAGCAAGAGGCATGTGCAGTGTGTGTAGTCATGTAGAGTAGCTATAGAATGGGCCCCAAGAATTAGCTCCACTGGTAGGAATCAAGAAACAACTCCAGTGGTGGACCCCAGGAGTCAACTCCACTGGTGGGCCCCGAGAATCAATTCCACTGGTGGGCTCCGAGAATCAACTCCACTGGTGGGCCCCGAGAATCAACTCCACTGATGGGTCCCGAGAATCAACTCCACTGGTGGGCTCTGAGAATCAACTTCATTGGTGGCCCCAAGAATCAGCTCCACTGGTGGGTATCAAGAATCAACTCCAGTGGAAGACCCCAGAAATCAGCTGTGTAGCCCTCAATAGAAAATCCGTAGTCTCTACAGCATGGATTTTTTACAGAAGGTTTCCTAAACCTCAAACCACCCGCCGGAATATAGAACATGTTGTATATTCCGCTGTCGGATTCCCGTAACCCCAATGTACTGGGCCGTCGGAAATCCGAAATCGGACCGCGTTTTTTTGCACATTTTGGACGCCATTTTCACTTTGCTGTGTAGACATAGCTTCACTTTTCATACGAGGATTTGACGAGGTTTTTATCATGTGGCTTTTGACGTGGATCAGCGATATTTTCTTTCTAAAACACCCATGCAAATTACTTGCTAGCAAAATCAAAAACAGCGTGGAAAACACAACACATTTGTGGACAAGGTTTGGAAGCTTTTCATTGATTCATAAGTGCTGAAACAGCACTGAAATAAGCAAGTGAAACATGCATAAAAACCACTATAAACTACAACACTGTTCTGCACACAAATCAATGAAAATGAACGGGGAATGTTTTGGATACTATTTTTGATGCGGATCTGCTTCCAAGACAGCACCAAAAACAGCGTCCAAATCAGCCGTGTATACATACCCTTAGGGCTTGCCCCCAAGGCACAGGTTTTCAGCCAGATTTCCAGACGGTTTTTCGAATTTGAAAGCTGTCTGTAAACCGACTGTCAACCATTTACAAGGACTTTAATGGAAAATCCATGCACCAGTGCCCTCTGCATGGATTTTCTGCCGGACAGTTTCTGACACCACCGACGGTCCGAAAAACTTAGAACATGCTCATTCTTCCGCCCGGTTTTCGGACAGAACATGAACATGTGGGTGCGAATGGGGACGGCTTGAATGCGCAAACCGCGAAGAAATTCCGTCCTCCCGGGTGCCAAAAACAGACCAAATACCGGTCGGGGTTTCCCAACCGGTATTTGGTCTCTGCCGTGTAAGTGCGGGCTAAGGGTATGCACACTGATTCTGGGCTTCAATCCAACTATAGAATGATTTACACTATTCCCTATGTAAAATCAGCGTCGTGGGTTCAGATGATGCTGATTTTATATGATTACTATCATAATGTCAATTCTTTGGGGCATTTTACACAATGATAATAACAAAGTATAGGAGGCAATAATCCGCTTTGTGAAGTCCAGGTCGCTTCCTGGCTGAAATTCTTAGATGTCAAGTGCGGAATTTTCAACAAGGAAACGTTTTATTTTGCCGCTGAAGCTATCGTGTGAACCTACCCTAGGCGTATGTTAACGCGGCTGATTTGGACGTGGGAATTTTCAGCGTCCAAATCACTGTCGAAACCTCATCTGAAAAACGCCTCAATGCAGTACTTTTTGATGAGGATTTGATCAGGTTTTCAACAAGGTTTCTAACACTGTTTTCTTTCTGAAACATCCATACAAATTAACAACCAGGGCAAAAAACACGCTGAAATATGTGTCTAAACCTTCATCTAAAACCTCCCTGAGATTTTGGTTTTGCAGCCCTCCATTGATCTCTAAGGGAATTTTCAGGGTTGAAAACACTTCAAGAATTGACAGGACACTTCTTTTTCAGCGCCCAAAACAGCATCCAAAGAAGTGCGAAAAACGTGTGGAAAAACTTCATCTGGTGAACTACAAGGCTGGTTTACATAGGGATCAATAAAAATGAACTGGGGGTGTTTTGGAGGCTTTTTTGATATGATTTGGGGCGTGGAGACTGTGAGCAACAGCTAGGCTCTCCACTGAGAAGGCAGATATGGTTTATTGCGGTCCTTAAGTAACAGAGATACCTATGGGAAAATTAGATACAGAAATAGGTACCAATTCCAAATCCCGCGTATAACATAGAAGAAAACTGTTTTGGAAGTGCACGAAAAACTATTGGAATAAAAATTAACCTTTATTACGAGTATTTAAAAAATATATATATTCCAAAAAAATGTGATAACGAACGACCACAGCACATAATTATAAACAATATATATGTGTGACCAGGGCAAGGAGAAAAGATATACAAAAGAAAACAGGAAAAAAATGAATGTAGTACCACAAAGTAGAGTGGTCACCTACTATATACCCTGCCTACAAGAATGTGGGAGAAGACGTCCCAATAAGGACGATCCCACCAGGAACCTAGCCCTACCAACTAGATATAGGTAATAGACAAATATAGGCAATAAGGATATAATGTAAATTTCAAAATACACAATAAACACATCACCTTGAGTTAGATATGGTATCGCATAGATATTTCTGCAATATATCCAATAATTACAGCAAAAAAGGATTGCGTTGAATTATGATGATGTAAAAAAACGTGCACACCGCTATAACATAACACTTATGATTTCCACAAAAATCACAGTTAGATATGGCATCGCATAGATATGCTGCAATATATCCAATAGTTACAGCAAAAGAATTTCGGTGAATTATAATGATGTAAACAACATACACACCGCTATAGCATAACACTTACGATACCACAAGAATCCCAACATGTTTCGGCACCCACAAACGCCACATCAGGGGATAGGTAGGTGGGCTATGGGTGTTGTGCTAAGGGTTATAAATGAAGCGTACGGCTCCAAAACCCGGTTTTCAGCTACCCACCTACCTATCCCTGATGTGGCTGTTTGTGGGTGCCGAACATGTTGGGATTCTTGTGGGTATCGTAAGTGTTATGGGTATAGCGGTGTGCATGTTGTTTTACATCTTTATAATTCACCGCAATCTTTTTGCTGTAACTATTGGGTATATTGCAGCATATCTATGCGATGCCATATCTAACTGTGATTCTTGTGGGATCATAAGTGTTATGTTTATAGCGGTTGTGCACGTTGTTTACATAATCATAATTCAAACCCCAATCCTTTTTGCTGTAATTATTGGATATATTGCAGCATATCTATGCGATACCATATCAACTCAAGGTGATGTGTTATTGTGTATTTTTTAAATTTTTACTTTTTTTCCCTTTTATTGCCTATATTTGTCTTTTTCCTATATTTTGTGGCAGGGTTTTGGTTCCTGGGGGGGATTTCGTCCTTTTTGGGAGTCTTCCCCCAAATTCGGTAGGGGGGTTTAATAGTAGGGCCCCCTTTCTTTTTTTGGGGTTACTACTTTCTTTTTTTTCCTGTTTTTTTTGTACTTTTTCCCTTCCCCTGGTCACCCATTTATTTTGGGTTTTTCATTATTTTGCTGTGGTCGTTCTTTTTATCACATTTTTTTGGAATATATTATTTTTTAAATACTCGTTAATAAAGGTTAATTTTTATTCCAAAAGATTTCGTTTTCACTTTTTCCAAAAAGTTTTCTTCTTTTAAATTTCGGTTTCCCTTTCCTTCCCAAACTCTGCCTTTTATGGTGTGTACTAAATAAGATTAGGGGAGCCCCAGGCTTACTGCTTTTCGGTCCCGGCGGTCATTTTTGGGATTTTTTTGGGGGTCAGTAACTGCGAAAAATGTTGGGTTTTTTTTCGAATCAGCTCTGCAGTCAGTGTGGGGCCCTTTTGAAAACGCTCCCCTGACATTCAAATTTCCCCGGGAAATTTTAAAAGTCACTTAAATTCTCCCAGCGCCCTTAAAAAAGCTTTTGGGGGGGGGGACGGCAGGTTTCATGGCCCCTCAATGAAAAACTATGAATTACCATAGTTTGGGGGGGCGTTCTTGGGCGTTTGCAACGCCCAAATTTTTGCTGGTTGGGGAAAATTTTCCCCAATACAGGCATCCTCAAACTGCGGCCCCCCAAGTGTTGGGAAACTACAACCCCTTCATGCCCACTTTTATAGTTTATATAAATACATGAGGGGTGTTGTAGTTTACCAACGCTGGAGGGCCGCATTTTGGGACGCCTCCCCTTAATATTAACTGATGAGGAAATTTTATGTCTAGGGAAAATTTCTGTTAAATTGTAGTTTTTTGAGAATTTTTTTTAATTTCTTAGGTGTCACAGTAAAATTAAAATTTATATATATATTTTTGTGGCCGCCGACCTCAGGGTCGCGGATTCTGCTACTAGGTGGCGTACGCAGGAGATTGCTCCGACGTGCCCCCGAAAACCTGGTTTCGGTGGGGGGGGGCAACCATTTGGCGTCAGTAACATGGTTACTGACATGTGTAACTAGGATGGTGTATGCGGCTTTTGTGGGTTGCCTTTCCCGGGACGGTCAAGCATTGGGTGGGGGGTCCCCAAAGTTCGGGCCCGGTTCGGTTCCAGGAATTTTCCGGCCTATAAAAAAACCTGTTCTTAGGTGTCGGGGGGCGTGGTCTGATACCCGGATGGAGTGGAGGAGGCTCCTAGCCCCGGAGGTTAAGGGAACCAAAACGCATATGGTGAGGATACCCGTTTTTGTGGGTTTTTGGATGGTAGGTCCAGACCACTGATTTGGCAGGGTTGTATTTTAGTGAGTTAGTGGTAAAGCCTAGGGGTTTTGTTTGGTGCCCGTTTTTGTTTTATGTCTTCCTGTGCATGAAAAAACAGGTGAAACCAGAAAAAAAAGCCTGTGTCAGTGTGCCTTCCCCCTCAGAAGCGGCGATCCCGGAGTTAAAGTAACCCCCAGACGGTCCAAGTGGGCCAAAGGGCTAAACGAACACTTACAATTGGGGGAGGAGCCTGGGCATAAATGGCACAACCGGGAAAATTTTGGCGAATTGAAGTGGTGCAAGTGAAAAAAGTCCTCGCAGCAAGTTTTAAAGGGGGCCAGAGGCCTGATTGTAAAGCAGTGCTTTAAGACACGTGAGTTGGGAAAAAACGAGCCACCTTATACAGACGGTTCCCTGTCGGGGGAAGGCTGCCTCGTGCACAGGAGAGTGCTCTGGAGAGTCAGGGGACGCACCCCATACGAAAAGGTTGGGCACTGGTTGGTGGAGTTAAAGTGGTTGCCATTGGTGAATTTTTTTTTTTTTTTTTTTTTGCCAGGAGGAGCTCTAGCCCGTTGATGCAGGCCACCCCAAGCAGAAAGAAAAAATGAAAAAGCTCCAGGCAAAAATTTGGGGGACCCGGCATAAGAATATGTTTAACCAAGTCAGCGGTGGGATAATGGACTCGCCAAAATACAAGCAGCCTTGTAGCGGGAGGAGAGCCCAAGCTGGAAAGATGGTCCCAAAGGGAAAACCAAGCAGAATGGGGTGCAATGGATGCCTTCGGGTGGAGATGGTGGAGGGGATGTCCTGTTGAAAAGGGGCCCGGGGTTTTCCACATCCCACAAGCCAAATTGCCCAGGAGAACAAGTCGTCCAGGGTGGGGATGTGGCGCGCCGGGGAAACCACGTTCATGCGGACCTGCTACCACTGTCCACAAGGGTCTGTTGGAGGTGCCACGAGCGGAGATGTGCCCTGACTGCCCTCTCGGGAGGAAGAGGCCCAGAAGGTTGCAGGTGCAACCCCTGGAGTTCCGCATACTGCCAACTCTCCCGTTTTTGGGGGGGGGTTTTCCCGCTTTTTGGGGGTCCCCTCCCGCCCTCCGGGAGTTGGGCTTTCCCTCCCGCGCCAGCAGGGAAAAAAACCCCCCCCCCCCCCAAAAAAAAAAAACCCCAAAAAAAAACAAAAAAAAAAAAAAAAAAAAAAAAAAAAAAAACCAAAAAAAAAAAAAAAAATCAAAGAGGGGGCCCTCCTGGAAAAAGGGGGGCACTACCTGGCAACAGGGGGTACCTACCTTCAAAGAGGGGGCACCCACCTTGCAACAGAGGGGGCACCACCTTGCAACAGAGGGGGCTTACCTGGCACCAGAGGGGGCATTACCTGGCAACAGAGGGGGCATCTACCCGGCAAAAAGAGGGGGCATCACCTGGCAACAATGGGGCACTACCGGGAAACAATGGGGGGACACCGGGAAACAATGGGGGCACTACTTGGCAAAAAAATGGGGACACTACTTGGCAAAAAATTGGGGGCACTACCTGGCAAACAAAGGGGGGCCCCAACCCGGAAAAAAAGGGGGGGACCTACCCGGCTTTAAAAAAGGGGGCAAAATACCTGGCTAACAAGGGGGGGAAACCCACCTGGCTACAGAGGGGCTTTTAAATTGGCCCACAAGGGGGATTAACCCGCCCGTAAGGGGGAAATAACCTGCTTATGGGGGGTTTCTACCTGGGTATAAGGGGAACCCCTGGGTTTCTTCCAAAGCCCTTAAAGGGATTAGGTTTGGGGTGGGGTGTGGCCCTTTTTTAAAGGGCGTGGCATACCGACAAATGGGCGTGGGTTTCCCTGCAAAAATTTTTTTCCCACTAAAATCTCCGCCCCTTTTTCATTTGCAAAAGTTTTGGGAAAATATGAGTTCCAGGTGGGGGGATCCCACTCCTGTTTTGGCATGGGAAAAGTCAGCCAGAGATGCCCAAAAAAAACCCCAAGGAAAAACCCCCGGGAAAACCCCGTTTGTTGTGTGTGACAACCCGGGGTTGGGGCCCTCGTTATATGCATAATTTTTTGTGAGGACTTGGCTGGGGTAAATGGGGGTCGAGATTGCTGCCCAAGCCAGAAATCCAGAGAGCGTGGCAGGACGTAAAAAAATGGAAAAGCGATGGACTGGGTGCATACATCAGTTTTTCCTTGGGGGGAAGGTCCCCATTTCTTCCGGGGGTTTAAATAAAATCCGGTGATCCAGCCCGGTCCCAAAGCCTGACAGGGGGGGGTTTTGGTTTTAAAAAGTTAGTCCAGTTACTGAAATCCCTGTGGAACAAGGGGGAGAGACAGCTCAGGTTCCCCCGGGTTTCTTGGCTGTCAGGGCATGTGTGATTTGCTGCGCGTGGGGAATTAGCTTCTGCAGAAATCCCCCACCACGTAAGCAACAAAGTCAAGTGTGCCCCTTTAAGAGCGTGGTAACATAAAAGAGCTTGCGAGGAAAGTGTCCTTTGGGGATGACCTTGGAAAAATGTGCTACCACTACAGTTTCAGGTGGATCTACGTGGTTGCCGTAGAAACGGGTTTCCATGCATCTCCTGCGGAAAAAAGTTGTGAGAAGGTGCCAGGGGCGTGTGTGAAGTGTCTGTTTCCCCCATAAATGTCTGTCCCCCATGCCCCCAGCGCACTTGGTAGGGAGGGTAAGTGCAATTTGCTTGGGGCCCCTAGGGTTGTGGGGGTAATAGCACTGGGGTGCAGGGCGTATTTTGGGGGGATTGATAGCAATTTAGACTGGTGCTGAAATACTTTTCCCCCAGGAGTGATTTTTCCATCAATCAGGTGCGCTCTGCTGGTGGGGAAAAGGTGATGAGTTGCCCGGGGGGGCACGGGTAGGCATTGCCTGGAAAAGTCAAACCTGGAAATGGGGTTTGCTCATGTATGAGGGGATAGGAGTGTGAGTGCGTTTTGTTAGGACCCAAAACCCCCTTTTGAAGATTCTCCATTTTTGTGGGGGGGGCCTTTTTGTGTCATGCAAAAGGGTTTTGTTGGTGATTTTCAGATTGAGGTGGAAAAACCGAAAAAAACTGTCCAAGGCAGATTTTGGGGGGTTGCGTCCTGGTCAGTGATTCGGAAGGGACTGTGATGAAAAACCCCCCTTGGACCCTGCAGGATGGAGAAAGGATGTGCTGAGCGGGGGGAACCAAGTACTGCCCCCTGGGTATTTGTTGTACTTTTTCTGCCGTGGTAGAGAGGACTGCAGTGATGGGAGTGAGGGAAAAATGTGGCCCCTTTTACCCGAGGAGGGGGGGTGTAGGCTCAAGGGGCTTGTGAGGGGCAGGTCAGGTTTTGACCCCTCAGGGGTAAGGAAAACCCCCAGAAGGAAACTGAGGTAAATGGCGGGTTTCCCCATATGTAGTTTTTGTCAAGTGCCCCAGAAGGGGAAATAGCAGGGGGGGTCTGGATTTCCCCCTTGGAGAGAGTTTAAAGGTATGGGGGAAAGGTACCATATTTTAGTGCAGTAAATCGGTTTTCACGGTCAGTGAGAGGTTGGTATGTTGCTGACATGTTTGCTGTATACCTTTTTTTGCAGAGCGTGCAATGCTTGTGCCACTGTGGTAATGTGCCTATGACCTGTCGGCTTCACATGGTGTGAATGCAGGGGTGTCCCTACAGCTGACTATATGTGTTCCGCTCCTTTGACGGATGAAGATTCAACCAGGAATTGGGTGTAAAGGTCTCCACTGTGTAAGTGTATTTGACCCCGAGAAAGTTGTCAGGTGGAGAAAGACCTGCGCCTATATCAAACGGGGGGGATGGGGGGTATGTGGCCGACCGACCTCAGACGGTTCCGCAGGGTTTCGCCACTAGGTGGCGTACAGCAGTAACCGGTCTGCAGACGTGCCACCGAAAACCTGGATCGGTGGGGGAAGGCAACCATTTGGGCGTCAGTAAATCCATAGGTTACAGACATGTGTAACTATGGATATGGTCTGCTATGCGCTTTTGATGGGTATGCCTTTTCCCCAGGACGGTCACAGCATTGGTTGGGAGGCCGACCCACGTTACAGCCAGGTTCGATCCAGGATTTTGCCAGGCCTATAAAAAAGCCCTGTCCTTCTCTAGGTGATCGTGGGGCTGGTCTGATACCTAGGAGTGGAGCTGGTGATGATGAGGGGGCTTCTTGAGCGCCCGTAGGGGCTTGCTTAGATGGAAGCGCTACGAACGCATATGTGAGATTGAAGATCCGTAGTGTGTCGTGAGGTTTGTCTTGGAGGATGTAGGTAGGGTGTTGGTGTTCTCAGATGCCGGGGGAGCTGTAAAGGTCAGGGGATCTGTGTATTTTGTATGTTTAGATGTGGGAGATGGGCTAGGACTGGGTCCAGGGTTTTGTTTGGTCCATGGTGTTGGTATGCATATGTCTTCCGTGTTGGCATAGACATATAGAAATGCTTTGATAGGCCAGAAAACCTGTTCGATAGTGCCATAACCGCCTACAGAAGCGTCGTATCCCCGGATGGATAAGATGTAACCCCCGGAGGGGACGGGGTCCAAGAGTTAGGGCGTCCGAGACGCTAAGCGTGACACTTACAATATCTATATATAAATATATATATATATATATATATATATATATATATATGATATATATATATATTATAGTAACTCTAATCATTGTCACTTCATTAAATATAAACTCAGAAAGTATAAACATCTCTCCTTGAGGTGAGCATCCAATGTGTGTAGAGTTTAGAATTGCACTTTGTTGCCCTCAACTAAAGGCAACTGCATATCACAAGGTCATAATGGGACAATGGAGCTGAGAAACAAAAAGTTCTCTCTCATTGATGTAACAAAATACCTATTCGACTTTTGACCCCCACTGGGTCTTGAGAAAGCCAAAAGGATATTTAGCCCACAGCCAGTATCTCTCTCATGAGGACACTGTTTATCGGGATTTCTGTCCCTCAAACAGGTGCAAAGCAGAGCGACATCGACTGTGCTGTGTAGGAGAGCAATGAGTGGGCTCAGACAGGGGAACATCATCTCCTTGAATGAGGAAGCACCAATAGGTTGTGAAGAGTTTTGAATTGCTCATTGCCTTTCTACTAAGCATTTGCATATCACAAGGCATTATGGGAAAGGAGCTGAGAAGCTCAAGTGCCCTCTATTGGATGTAACAAATCCTCAATTCACTTTTGACCCAATTTGTTTTTTGTCCTATACATAATCTGGACATATAAAATGGTGTTTTACACCTCGATGGAGATATGTTTTTTAACTGCGCTATGAGAAAAAGGCGACGGGCTCAGGGCTGGCACGATGAGTAGGCGAAGGTAGGCGACCGCCTAGGGCTCCGCTTCATCCGAGGCAGGAAGGGGGCACAAAGAGGTATGGAGTGGGCTGAATTTTACATTGGGAGGGGAAGTTAGAAGCTTCATGAAAGTCCACATGTTAAAGATAGATAAGAAGTAACTTGTAATGGCAGCTAGCCAGGTAGTCATAATTAAACATGCATAGGAGAGGAATGAAATTGTAACCTATTAAAGTGTGATGTGAAGTGTATTGACCAACTGGATGGTGAATGTCTACCAACTGGCTAAAGTTTGTGAACCAATCAAAAGTGATACTTATGTAACTTGCTCCAGAGCAGGCGTCTGCAATGTCAGATCTCCCGCTGTTGAGAAACTACAACTCCCATCATGCATTTATATAATCTATATCATTGGGCATCATGGGAGATGTAGTTTTCCAACAACTGGAGAGCCAACGCTGCAGACGTCTGCTCCAGATGGTATAAAATTAACCCTAAACACTACCCACATTGGAATTGATTGGGGACTACATGTTGAAACTCTGTCTGGGTCCCCCACCCCTCCCCCGTCACTTCACTGGCTACACAAGAATCTGATAACTGGCAGGCATCTAGGTTTTGCCTTGACATCAACAAAAGAAAAAAGTTCTATAAAAATGCTCCTCCAATATCTTTTTCTGATGGCGAGCACATTATGTAAAATACATAACGTTAACCCCTTAACACCGCGCACCGTCTTTTTACGGCGGCCGTGCGGGTCGTTCCCTCTGCAGCGACGTCTTTTGACGTCGCTGCAGACATCGGGTTTGCGGCCCCTGCCGCAGCTGCGCTGGGATCGGGGCTGAACTACACAGCCCCGATCCCAGAGCATGTCCTGCAGGCATCGGGGGCGGAGGAAACCTCCGCAACCCGATCTTTAACCCTTTGATTGCGCGGTGCGTTACCCGCAGCGCAATCAAAGGGATCCCCTGCTTGTCGGGTGATCGGGAACACCCGGTGACCCGCAGAAGCCCGGGGAACGGGTGCACAGTCAGCTCTGGGGCCTAGCGTGGCCCCAGAGTTGTCTGTGTATGAAAAAACCCGTGATTAGGACGCACTGTGTGCTGTCCTAATCACTGCCTGTGTCACTGACACAGATTAGCATGTATTTTAGCATATATGAATATGCTAATACATTACTAAGTGTAAAAAAAAAATTAAAAAAATGTTAAACAGTTCTCCCTTCAGGGGAGTCAAAAAAAAAAGTACAAAAAAACATAAAATGTAAAAAAAAAAGAATAAATTAAAATAAAGAAAAAAAAAAAATATAAATATTTAATAAAAAAAAATTTGAAACAAAAATTAACACGCACAAAAAAACCTACACATATTTGGTATCCACACGCCCGTAAAAACCCTGTAGAATTAATATAACAAGTTATTAAGTGTGAAATATTAATGGTGTAAAAAAAAAGAAAATAAAAAAAAACAAAAAAAAATTTTGGAAAAAAAATAAAAAAAAATATTTGCAATTATTTATAAGTTATTTAAAAAACTATTCCCTTATAAAGTACAACTTGTCTTGAATAAAACGAGGCCTCATCCAACTGCGTCATTGAAAAAATAAAAAAGTTACAACTGTTTAAATGCAAGGAGGCCAAAACTAAAAAAAATGTTCTGGTCATTAACTACTTTTCAGACGTTCGGCTTAAGGGGTTAAAAACACACCAAAAAAATAAATAATAAGGGCATGTCTCCACGGCACGGGTTTTTCGGCCGGTCTTTCAGCCGGTTTGCGGTTTTCAGACCTCCTGAAAAACCGGCCAAAATGACACAAATTTTGCTCTATGGAAAACCCGTGCAGCAGTCCCCCACTGCACGGTTTTCCGCCCGGCGTTTTGTCGCCGGCGGACTGGCGACAAAACATTGAACATGCACTATCTTCCGTCCGGTTTCCGGACGGAACATTTGCATCTCAATGGGTGTGGGGAGGGCTGTTCTCCGCTCATCGCGGAGAAAAGCCGCCAACCCCCCCCCCCAGCCGTGGGGACGGCCGCAAAACCGGACAAATACCGGCCGGCAAACCGGCTGGTATTTGTCCACTGCCGTGTAAACGGCCCCTAATAGTCCAAACTACAACCTATACCTCCACATCTGATGACCCTAAAACCTCTATATGAATATCTGTGATGGAGAAGTGACTCAATTACAAAATCGATTTTAGCATCACTTTACTGTAAGGCTATGTTTACACGGCTTAACTGCGGGACGTAATTACGCCCCGCAATTACGCCATGTGCCGTGGCGGGAGCGGGGGCCGGGACCTCGCCGGCCCATAGACTTTCATTACCAAACGGGGCGTATACCCGCGGTAATTCACATGTCCCAATTATTTCCCCTCTCGGCGGATTCGCCGAGCAGGGAAAGGAGACTAATCCATAGTTCTCTATGAAACTGTGGATTACCGTAATGACTGGGACGTATTCCAGCCATAATTTTCGCACTCCAGCGCGTAATTGTGGACTGAAATACGTCCAATTTTAAGCCGTGTGAACATAGCCTAAGGGTATGTTAGTACATCGTGTGTTTCGGGAGCTTGTGTGGGATAGTGGGACAGCCTCCCTGTGTTTTCCAAGCAAAATCCCTCATAACAGTTTGGGAAAAA